>CAIGRO010052171.1:0-17333 GCA_903798355.1 Fraxinus baroniana
TTTTCAAAAAAAAAAAAAAAACTGTCAAAACAAATTTAAATGAAGGAATATGGCTAGGCCTCCAAGGGCTAGCTAGCCCGGACCCCCCATGTCCTGCACAATTCGGGGCTCTATTACACCTATCATTAAGACTTCAAAAATTATGCCTCCCGTTATACAATTTATAAATGATTCATAAAGAAGAATATTGGCGATTTCGACAAATATTTATGAATACTGATTAAAATTAATATTTATCTTTAACTAAATTTATAAATAACTATATAAATTCGTTTACCAAGCGAAGGCTAAAGTTTTTGTGACATGATTCTACAAGAATGAACGATATTAAAGAAGAAAAAAATATATTAAAGTATCTCTTTAGTTCAATTTAGATCAAATTTTGAAGAATGACTGAAATCTTAGGAATTCTGCTGAACTGTTGGATTTCTTATCTAGATTAAGGATGATTGTTTAAGAATAATTCCACATCATTGTCTTCCTTTTAGTGTATCTCTTGCTACAATCATGCTACTTGTACAATTTGGTCGACAATCCGTGAATTGACAGATATCATATCCATTCATTTGAAAAACTGTTTTTGAAATCAATGACAATAATCTTTTTTAACACATACATTGTCAACCAAGTTGTACAACTAGCTTAATTCCTGGCTAAGATTGCTCAATTAATCAATGTCTTAGATATAAATTCATGAAATCAACTCGACCCAACGTTGATGCGTTGGATGACATACAACTAAACAACTTGTATGTATAGCATAGAAACTAATCTACTAAAACTATAACAAAATGGAACTGACTCCATGACTAAGCCTCTCAATTGTTGTAACCATTTCTGTGTGTCTTTTGCCATCTCCAAGCAATTGCTAAGCTTTCTTCAAGATTTGTGTACATTGCCGTCCAATTTAGTTCGTTATTGATCTTCGAAGGATCGCTGTATACTTCAGCATAATCCCCCGGACGACGACTTAGGTAATCCACCTTTATGTTCACACCAGTAGCCTTCTTACATGCTTCCACAAATTGTTTTACTGAACTACCTTTACCAGTGCCAACATTGTAAATACCAACTTTGCCTGGTTTTGCATGGGCTAAGGCTTTAACATGTGCGTCAATCAAATCAGTGACATCAATATAGTCTCTCACACAAGTTCCATCTGGTGTGCTATAATCAGTCCCTCTTATCTGCAATCACAAATTTTGACATCTTCTTGAATCAAAAGTTGAGAAGGGTTTGAGGTGAAATGAGGATATTACCGTGTCTACTCTTGATGTTGAAGTTGAAAACGCTAACGATTCTCGTTAAATAATCCTATTTTACGATTCAGAACGAAATTTCTTGCACTAAAAAATGCACTCTAAGCACTTTGATTGAGCACAAATTATTCGCCTAGTTATGTTAAAACAAGCATAACAAGAAAAATATGCACCTTTAATCCCGAAATTATTCCTCTGGCTGCATCAAAACAAGCTCCTGAAATACGTCCTTGTTCACGCAATTCTGGTCGTGGAGCTTCTCCCAGTCTTCCCTCAGGGTCGGAGCCAATAACATTGAAGTACCTGATCAACATATGCACATAGAAGTCATTACTCTTAACTTACTATGTTTTGTGTTTTAAGAAATTTGCCTACTTAAGAAATCACCAATTACGTTTAGGATTACTAATAGTCCGTGCTGTTAAGGATGTACAAACCTTAAGATCATGACAGCCATGTCGGAAGTCTTTGAGAAGTCCAATATAATATCTTCAGCCATTTTCTTGGCTTTTCCGTATGGATTGATCGGGGCCTGAAGTTTCAAAACTGTTAATCGGCTGATCTTTTCTAACCAACTTCAACTAATTGAAAATTATGAATATGAAAGGCAAGATAGAAGCATATTGAGTACTAACTTGAGGAGTAACTTCTGTGATCGGCATCTTTTCTGGTTCTCCATATGTTGCACAAGTGCTCGAATAGATCAATGTCTTTACACCATGAGTAGCCATTGCCTTCACTATTAACAAGGTATTTGAGGTAATATTATGATAATACCTGCATTCAGATCACAAGATACTGGTATAAGAAACATGTAGCAATGGCAGATGAGGCATCGACAATCAGACCAAGAATTGTACTGGGTTTAGTGGAGGGACAGAAGCTACCTAGAAGGCACGGAACAACTTAAGTACCCTAGAAAGTCGATAAGTTTTATAGTGCTCAAATGGCAAAGGTCGAGGCCTTTTGACTCAAACAAGGTATACGGGTGTCAATAAGGGCAATGATCCGGCCTAGTCGCAGCAGCACCCGGACAGGTTGTGTCTAGCCATTGTGACCCTCGACCAATGCAAATTTTTCTCTTTGAATGGATAATGGAAAGGCTCCACAAAAGCAGTCATCATATAACTAAAGTTGTATTCTTCATTCCAAATGACTTTAACAGACATTATTACCCTTGGCCTGCAACTGATTAAGAGCTGGAAATCGAAAAGTACAAAATACCTTAGAGGTTCGGCTGTACTTTCACCAACATAAGCAACAGCCGCAAAATGCATGACGGCATCAAAAGCATTCTCTCTAAAAATTTTATTAACCTGATATAAAAGTTAAAGAAGATATTGACAAAAAAAACTTGATTTTATTTTAAGAGAGCTAATTAATTTGTAGACATGCAAGAAATTGTAATAGGATACTGATGCTGCATCTCCTAGATCAGCATATATAAATTGAAGTCTCCCAGGCTCAGGATAAAGTTCTTGGAGGATTTTAACAGCTCCCATGTTCCCTCTGGAAAGGTTGTCCTGCCAAATATGATCAATAAAAACCCGATTTCAAGAATATGGATAATTTCACATTCATTCGGAATAGATGAAATGAAATTCCACCTTATATTTTTAAATGGACATACCACAATGGTTACACGATATGAATCCTTGAGAAGCCGAAGGACAGCATGAGAACCTATATAGCCTGCACCTCCAGTTACTAACACGTGCGTTACACCAGGCTCATGTTGAGAGAACTGAAGATGCACAGATGAAATTCAATTACATCATATTGAGAGAAGTTAACGATCTGGAACAACTTATCGTTATCTAAAGAAGTAAGACAATTGCAGGATCCTATGATTTACTGTCAAGAACTTAAACAAATACATTGGATTGTAGATTCTTTTTCCTCTTTAATACTGTCCAGAACTATCTTACAAAACAGACCGTAAATGTTCTTCAACATTCATAACACAGAAATAATTAAAGCAGGCTTTCGTTGACAGTTGGAATTTGAGGCATACCTTGGTAGAGGTACTAGTATCAGTTGTTCGCTTGAAAAGAAAAATAAAAAGTGCAGTAATGCCAGCAGCTAAGAAAATTTTCCTAGTGAAGTTGCTCCTTCGCTTCGTCACCATAAAGTCCATCCCTGTTAGTGCAGATTTAATTCCTTGTTAACCAAAAAAATGTGAAATCAAAGATTTTTGAACTCTTTTAGTTTTGTGCAATGGCTCTAATGCTCTTACCATTTCTTGATAAAGTAATATTATAGTGGAAGAATGCTGATAATCTGTTTTGAAGAATAGGATGAAGAATCATTAATCTCTCAACTCGAGAAAAAAAAAATTCTACATCCCTTTCTTGTTTTGAAACTAGGAACCAAACAATGTAAACCAAATTGCTTGGTACCAAGAATCTAAAGATCTTCTGAGTACAGAATCAGACATTTAATTTGCGAGAAATCCAATTTGATGACAAAAATTTGTGCTGTGGGTATTGGCGAATTTACTATGTGCATGTTCGTTAGGATTGGATAGTATAACAAATAAGATTTTAGCTTCTTATGCATTCCTTTGTACTAAACTTGCCATATAAGTACAACACTTTTAATAAATCTCCAGGTCGAAAAGACTTGCAAAATTCTAAAATGAGAAAGATGCAAGGGAACCAATACTTAGATTAGAGTAGAAACCTTGAAATTGATGCAGCAGCAAAAGATAAAGGTTTCTTCTTATTATTAATACTGAATTGTCTCTTCTCAAGAAAGTAAACAGCAATTGAAGGCAGAATTAACGACGATCACCTTGATTATCTATGATCCACTCTGTATCAATTCATAGGGGAAAAAAATTAATAAGCAAAATGATCCCACAAGGAAACAACCTCAAATCTCCCATATTGATACAGAATCAGATGATAAATTCTAATTCTTCAGAAATGTTACAGACAGACTTTTTTTCAGTCGGAAAAACCGAGGAAACACAACAAAACAGAAACGATTTTTCTCACTTATTCTTGCATAAAACATTTTAAAGATCAAAGAAAAGAACATAAGAGAAAAAACCCAATTTTCACATCGGCTTAAACAAAAAAGTTTGTCGAGGCAAAATCAAATCTTCACAAAAGAAAACTGATAGAAGCATAAATTTTGGAAACCGACTTTTGTGAAAACATGAGAAGGGCTATAATAAATACCTGAACTGGAGAGAGATATAGAAATTAAGAAGAGTAATTGAAGACAGTTTATATGTATATAATAACTAATAACAATAAAGTCTGAAATTGAAAAATGTGTAAAGGGAACAAGGAGTAGGAGGAGATGATTTAGATAATCTGTTGAACATTGTATTGGAAGAAAAGTGGACCATGTTCTTCTACGATCAAACGAAGCCTAAAAATGAGGAGATGACACACAAATGTTGCCATCACATACACGATAAACCATCCATGTTCGGATGTTGATATGTATATGTAAATGTCTTTCTCTCTCCTCTGAGAGAGAGAGAGAGAGAGAATGTGTTTTTGTCAAGTCATGAGGGGGAAAGGAGGAGGGACGTTTGAATGGTAACATTTTTTTTATTTTTTTTTTGAAACTTATTTGTATTTGAAAACAATTATATATAAGAAATAATAAAAATGCAAGATAAAAACAAAAAAAATGTATGTAGCAAACGTGTCAAAATATTGAAAACAAATATAATTATTCTATATTATGGACGTGTTCGGTAGAGATTAAAATTAAAAAATTAGTTGTTATTGTTGATTTTTATTAGACGAGTGAGACCCAATAACAATTATATTTTCAATTTTAATTGGATTTTAATCCCTACCAAACAGGTCATATATATGTACTATATAAAGACAGAATATTATTATGAATTCGTTTGAGCCCTATTTTATTGTAAGAATGCAATTTAAAATAATAGATTGATGGAGAATGTGTGGTTAAAAAAATTTTGAATTTGGGTGTAATATTATTTTATTAAAGAATGTGCGATTATAAAGAATATACGAAAAAATATATTTTGAAAATAATGAAAATCAAAGAAGCTGATACTCCACATTATCTTGAGCGGAGCTCATGCATACAAGAAGTAAGTTAATTGGTGATTTTGACGGCGTGAATTTTTTCAGTTTAAGAGTACATAAGTTTACTCGTTATAATTATAAATACATAATTTAGTGGGTATTTGGTAGGGATTAAAATTAGATTTTTAGTATATTGTGAAAGAAATTTTTGAAATGTGTGACTAATAAAAAATGTGATTAATATTAATTATTTGACTTTGACTTAAATTAAAATCTGATTTTAATCGAAAACAAACGAGGCCTTAATAGTAATATGTTAATAATGAAGTTGGGATTGTTAATTAATCTCACTGTAATATAACATAACATTGATGATACAGTAGATTAAATTGAATAAGCCAATTAACAAATTTTAATCTCTTTCCTTAATTTTGTATAATGCTACTTAATTATTGTATCGAACAAACATGTTTGAGGAGATTTGAAATTGTAGATTCGATAAATAAAAACTGAATAATTTTCTGAAACAATTATTAGAGAAATTAATCGCTTCAGTTAATTTTGTGTCCCACTGATAGCGTGGAAACGGAGGAAACGTGCAGTTCGCGCGTCAACTTCTTACACTCGCTACAATTATTAATTTCATAATTACTATATTACAATTTCAAACATCATAGTCTCCAACAGGCTCTTTTGTCAACGCTACAGAAGATAAGCAAGCTGATTTTTTATTTATCTATTATTATTATTATTTTGTCTTTTTTCTCTTAGCAGAAGCAGACACTTACTTGACTTCCAAAATATCAATGCTGTAGCTACACGAACGGTCCTGTGGTCAGTTTGGTGCTAAGCTCAAAACACAATTCGCACAGTGCAATCCTTAGGATCAATTTGTTTGAACTGTACATGATATGAATTCATACATACCAGAAGAAAAGTAACAAATTTTCTAAAACATATTCCTAAAAAAATTCCAGAAGCAAGCTTACAACTTTTTAAAGATCCAACGACAAGCACCTCGAAACATAAACTTTTTTCCGCGAAGGAAAGGCAAGGAACTGTCTATTATACATATACAGAGAGAGAGAGAGAGAGAGATGCAGAGACGAAAGTAGAAATATTAAGCCATCTAAATATCCTGTAACAATGTGCCAATTATGACAAAATATTACAAGTTTTCAACTAAACACTTGGCTGCACACTTGCAAAACTGACTCCTCCTCAACTTGTATGTTTCTTTAGACAGACAACGATATTGCTTTCTCGTTCCCCTTGAAGGGAATAGGAGGAAGCCCATCGAAAAAGGTTGGATCAACCATATGTCAGCAACATATGCATATATAACACTTGCCCATAAGAGTTCTGTCCAGAGCTTATTCAAGAGCATTAAAAATAAAGCTCACATAACACAGTAATACAAACCTAGAATGTTCATCAAAATAGGCAGAAGCTAACCAATTCCCCACAGGGGGAAGGAGATGAAGAGAGAGGGGGGGAAATAGGCAATAAAATGAAGCCTTAGGTATACACATACCCTGCTCTAAACACCAAACAAGAAGCATCTGATATAAATGGCCTTTGATCAAAGCATGTACAACATCAAAGTTTCTATAGAATCTTCCTTACAATCTCAGCTAACCTCGCACTGATTCAGGATTTATCTGTCCACTGCTTCCACCATGAGCATTAAATCCAGTAACAGGCATTGGTCGCTGATCAAAATTCAATAACTTCCTCTGACGCTCATCAGTGTGTGGAAGACTAGCACGAAGAAGTTCCACTGGCATTTCCTTGCTTACAGATCTCACAGCCTCTGAACCAATTACCTCTATGTCCGGCTGGCCTTGAGTAAATATTGATTGCACTATACTGTCATATTTACTTACGCAATACTTTGTCAGCAGACCAAAGAAAGCATCAAAGGAAGCCTGCCAAAGGCCAGGATTGGGCATACTAAAATTGCTGGCAGCTCTAGGATGACTTAATAAGTGAGTCGCTCGTTCTAAAACAGATTTCAAGACAACAGAAGCACCATCTCCAGCAGGGCTCCCAAGTGGACGGAGAGGAGGCTGTTCTAAGGAACAAACTACTGCAGCAAGACAAGCACTAAGAGAATTAAGATCCATACCAGCGACACACATAGAAACTGTCTTGGCAAGATTATGAACAGCCTCAGCTGCACTTGGATCAGAAGGAAGGCCCCCAAACAAAAATCTTAAATGACGAAAGATAGCCATGCAGACTATTCGGACAAGCTCACTCCCAGGTAAAATGAGCTGAAGGAACCTTGAAATCAGTTTCCGACCTTTGGAATGAGAGACTATGCGTAGAAACACGATGTCATCCCTGGCAGCCAGCCCAGCAGAGTTGCCACTTTTACCAAGAGGGTCAACAAGCTGAAGAGAGGCTGCTAACCCTTCTAATAAAATCTGCCGCTTCCGCCTAAGCTGAGTGCCACCATCTTGGGGTTGACTAAATTGTAGAAGACGGTCAATGTCATCTACATCCAGAAGAAGACAAAGCCCATCCTCAATTGTTACCCTAGCTGCAAGCATGGGTTCCTTCTCCAAAGGCTTTTCAGATATTTTTGGTTCAGCGCCGCCATCACCACAAGCAGAGGGAGGGGGGTCAACCTCAAGAAGAGGGCAAGGTCTACGTATAGAAGAAAAACAAACTCTCCCAAGAGAATCAACATGGAGATGTGGCCATGATTCTGCACTATTACGGGATCGGGATGATTGATCCTTCAGGTGGGATGGGCAGAAACGATATTTTGACCTCATTTCTGATGATTTCTTTGCAAGACGAGCTTGGTGGTAATAATCATCTATGTATGGGTCATTACCATGGTTTGTGGCGTGCTGTATCTTAAGAATACTCTCTATTTCTTCAGCTGTCATGTACTTGGATCTGAATTGTGGTAAACTACTATCAGTCCTATGACTACTAGAATCAGATCCATGATAGGAGAATCGCACACTATGTTTGCCTTTGGCTGATTTAGGTTTTGACTCTCTCTTATCATATTTATTCAAATGTGATGGTGAAGGAAAGGTGTTAAATATCTGAGATTTTAGTGGTGAAAAATGAGATAAAGCTGGTTGAACTTGAAGATGAAGTCGATGTTGCTGTGGGGATAGTAGCTGAGGTGATAATGACCCGTTTTGATATTCATGTTGCAAAACATTGTTCAAGAGGACAGAATGATCCCCGTGGAGGAGACCAGCATGGCTAGTCCAGAAGTTTTGCAGGCGTGGATTATGAGTGGTATTTGGTGAGGTCAGGTGCAACATGTTTGTATTGTAATGAAATCCACGGCTCGGGCCCGGTAAATGCAGAGCAGAACTATATAATGCAGAGTTGGTTGGCACAGAGAAGGGTGACTGAGGTCCACCAGAGAGAGATGGAATTTTAAGATGATTCGAATTATTCAGAGAAGCTTGTTGAGATCCTGGTGGAGGGAAGGAAGTGAAAGATGACTTGGGAACTAAAATAGGCTCACTAGCAAAGTGTTGTAGTTGCTGAGGCTGCTCGGGGTATGATGAAGTTCTGTATAACGGTTTTGATTCTGGAAGTTGCAATGAAGAGACGTGTGGTTGAGATGACCACCTCTTACTTTCTTGGTAACATTCTGAGTCAGACATATGCCGGTCAAGCCGATAAGAAAAATTTGGCTCTGGTGTCCATTCTGCAGCTGATGAACCTGAATTAACATAGTGTTAAACAGAGGACCAATAAAAAATAAAAATGAGTTCAAAGGCACCAAAGTCACTTGAAAAACAAATTTTGATAGACAAGCAGTTAATGTGGGCATGTCACACACTTAACAAAAGAAACGGTGAGACTGATATATTATCATGGCATCAGAACGTTTGATATTTCAAATTTCTTGGACGGAATGAACCAATAAAGCAATCCTTAGAAAATCAAAAGAGAGTGCAAAATAAATTAAAAGTACTAAAATATGTTTAAGACTACCAATCTAGTATTCATGATTCCGCAGCTTTGCTTTTCATATAAAGGAAGGAAACACACAGGTACACCTTCACCTATCTGCCATTCATGATCATGTTTATCTCTGCAGATTCAATCTATAACCTTTTATGGAGAAACATATTTCTTACTGAGTTACTCATATGTCCCTCTTCAACTATTTTAAGATCTGCTATTCTGGTTTAGCATTCTAATTAATTGTTTTGCTTTTATCTTTTCCATCCATATGCTAGTCTAGTTTCTGCAATCAAAGTTTCTCCAACACAATCCAAAGGTCGATCCATAGCAAACCCAAAAATGACATGCCACTTTGGTTCTTGAGTTCATTATGGAACAAAAGATACACACTTCAGTTCAGTATATAGGCAAGAAAAAGAAACAGAGATGTGGTTATTAAGAAATGGGGAAAGATTTAAATTGGTTCGAGCTCATTGAGCAAGCCAGTGGTACCTGTAAGTTTTTAAAGAAGTAAAAGGGGATAAAAATACACGTAATATCTTATAGAACGGAAGTTTGATTCTTCAATTATAGACAATATTAGAACTCACTTTCCCTCGAAAAAGATCCAGATCCTCGATCACCAATAACTCCAGGATGTCTTGGTCCAGACACAGCTCTGTTTAACTGCAAAAAAGTAAAACAGAATATATCTGCCTTAAAATATGAAACCCTTTTGCTTTACTGTAACCAGTAACATTTCAAATTTTGTATATTTAGAGTAGTTTCAAAATTTCCTTAAGGCAATTAAATGATGATGAAGAATATATAAACTGGAAAATTTACTAGCGTAAGATATCTTGCTTCCAAGTTAAAATTAGTTGCTTCCAAATTACTGATGTTTCCTCTTCAAATTTGGAGGCATTCAATTAGGAATGTTACATGAGCTAACTAGTTAACTTCTAGCTAAAGTAGGAGTTTTTATGCTAGTGATGTTCCCCTTTTCTGGTAGCTTAGGGATGGAAGTCTCATTTTTTTAGCAGAATGATGATATCTATAGTACCATAAATACAATTGTGTTTCCAACTGAAATCAAGTAATAGTAAAATAATATTTTTTTTGATGCAGATTTACTTCTTTTAAAGGTGAAAATCAATGAAGATCATACGACTCTATTATCTTCTATTTTCGTCCATTATTGTACTAGAGAACGTATATTTTCATATTCAGGACTCAAGGCAATTGAGAAGTAGGCAATGTCAACTATAATTTTATAACAATTACAATAATGATAACTGACCACTCTATCGCACAAGGATATATAATACTATTTAAAATACAAGATCAAAGACTCAAACAGCTGTCAGATACCATAAAGTCCTATGCAAACTCTACTCTATCCAACTATGACAGCAGCAATGGCATTTCAGACAGCAATTTCATCTCTTTCACCGTTTCACGTAGTGGTTTGGCTATGAAGCACTGATAGGGACACACAACACGAGTTAGACATGCCGACATTCGATTTTTGAAAAAAGTACCAACACAGCACGCTGCTGATACGTTATTTAAATAATATTAATTAAACTCTAAATGTTTAAAATTTTTAATTTTTTTCTGAAACCTTTGTTGTAAGTATCCAGTGTGAGGCAATTAAAATATTGATACTGTGAAAATTAGATGCCATACTTCGCAAAATATAAAAAGGCCGATTGCTTTATCCCTTGGGGATATAGTCATAAGTTCTTTAATCTTTTATTGGTTAAAAAGGAAAGTTGCATCCTTTCAAGGAAAAAAAAGTCTAAATAAGTTTATTCCCTCCCAATTGATTGATATTTAATAAAGGCACATCTTTTTCTTTTAAAAAAGAAAAGTTGCTCTCTACTTAACAAATAAAACATGATGCTTGGCCTATTAATAAAGGAAAGCCACCTAGGGTTTCCTGAAATTAAGCACGCATTTAATAAGAGACAGAAAGCGTGTCTAATTTAGAAATCAGAAAAGTTGGTTCGGTTCTTCAACTAGGGTTACTTGTAACATTAGCATCATTCGAAGTGATAAATGAAAAACAGTGCAACGTAGGCTAGGTTAGTTTATATTTTCTTTCCAATTATCTGCAAGTATTCATGGCGTGTTCGGCAGTAGAAAATCAGGGAAAATTGGACATGCCACCTGTCACATTCAACATGTGTCGAAGGCACGTCGGCCACATACCCGTGTCCGATAGAAGTCGGACACCGACTCCATTGCCACCAGAAGCATGTCGGTGCTTTCTAGTGGTTTGGTGTCATTCTCCTCATCTCCATACATGCCTATCAGACATCAACATCTATTAATTATTATCCAGAAAATTGACGTGACGATGGTACCTTCTGTTCCTAGGTCAACTCCTATTTACGAAGTCTATCAAAATACAATCCTGTAAGGCAGCAAAGAAGAGCCATGCTCTGTCAGGACCACTGGAACTTGTTATGCTGGAAATATTATTATTAGCAGACACCCCCCAATGACAAAAGAATATCCTAAACAAGATTTTCAAAAATTACAAAAGCAGGAAAAATTGATAAAGAATAAAAAGAAAATCTAGCACCAGAAACTGAAAATTATGACCAGCATTATAAGTTTGAAGACAACTGACCTTTGCAAATGTAGTAGCCAAATCATCTATATCAGATAACGATCCTAAACCTGATCCCTGGCCAAAAAGGAGAAACATCAATCAGTGGCCAAGCAATCATTGCTTACTAGCTTTTAACAGAAACTTGAATATAGAAAAACTACAAATAGATTGAAAAAACTGAATCAATTGGAAAAGGTACAAACGCAGTGTGTGCAAATGCAAAAAGATCAAGATCACCAAAAATGTTCCATTATGTAAGCCCACTGTTCAGAAGAAAATAACAAGAAAAATCTTGCTAGCATGATGTTTAGAGATACTTGAATAGAAACGTAGAAAGTATTGAAAACAAAAAAAAATCATACACATACTTGAATTTTAAAATGTAAAAAAAAGAACTTGAATCAGAACTTTAGGTACTTTTCTCAAGACAAGGTTAGACCATGTACATAAAGTGAACAGAAAAATCCCAAAAACAATTATTGAGTAATTCTTCTGGGGGCAAAACTCATGCAGGACACTACTAGCACAGTTCAAGCCTGTGGATCCTTTGGCTTAAGTTGATATATGACAGGAGTGCAGACATAGAAAGTTACATAAGAAATGACGACAAATATTTAAATATATTCTTTTTTACATTTAGAATACATAAGACGTGCTCTGGAAAATATTTTTGGAATTCGTTTTAACACATATTATGTGTTATATATTGTTGGAACTTCATTTATGTAAGCACACAACTATTATGTAAACAGGAAGAACATTTAAACAGAAAGTATTTTCTGCCCATTTCAGAGATTTGTTTGTCAACATCCAGGACCTGTGATTTTGTATTTATTTCAGATTTATATTCATGAACCAAGATATTGTAAATAGGAAAATAAATTACTGAAACTTCTAAAACGCATATGCCAGGAATTCAAACCAGAGCATATCAAGACTATATAATTATTATTACCTCATCTTTGTCAAACAAATGATACTCCTGCAGCTCATCTTCTCCGCCACCAAATCTGCCCCCGAGCACAGGAACCCCAACTTCTTCATCTTCCAAACCCGCTAATTCTACTTCATCAGCTATATCTTTCCCGAAAAACAAGTACTGTGATGCATCAAATAGTGTGCTATCTGCACTCCACAGCAAAAGCCAAATTACTTAGGTTAAGCATTGTATTACCTGATCTACTTTATCTTGTAGCATTAATTTAGAAACACGGAACAGGAATCAAAAAATGCCCATAAGTTTTTGCAGATTAAAAGCGAGAAAGAGATCAAAGTAGATAGACAAAATAAAGAAGAAGAAAAAAATTGAGTTGAAGATTAAAATGGAGCTGCGAACCAGTTCTGGAGCTGCTGGAGGCAGTTCTGGAACTGCTAGAGGCGGCTTCGGTGAAGTCCTTGAAATCCTTGCCTTCGGATCCTTCCATTATTACAAATCAACCTGTAAAACAAAAACTTGTGAACAACATTAACATTTAATAAAGGAACCCTTTGAAGCAGCGAGAAATACCCACACAAAGCGGTCCCCTATGTGTACTTCTGTGCGTGAGTGTCCTAGTTTGTTCGCCGTCTCTATACATATATGCGTATGTATAACAGTATCAGTATGTATATATGTGTATCTGTGTGCGGTGGTGTGTCTATGTGCGGTGGGATAGTGACGGCGGTGCGGAGGAGAGAGATGGATGGGTTTGTTTAATCCAAAACTGAGATTTGAGGGTGTAGCCTGTAGGGTGGTTGGGTGGGATGGGGATTTTGACTCAATTTCATATATGGTTACTGAGGTTCTGTGTGAAATTATAAATTAGTCCTTAAAGTATTTCTCTGATTAATTTGTCATTGAAATTAAGAGAAAAAGGACAAAAATATTTCACTACCTAGAAATATCCAAACAAAAGACAGACATTGCAATATTCAAATCTCTATTATGCTTCAAAATCATATTATTAGAATTATTTGCAATCAATTGAATTCTTAAATATGGACAATTGCTTATTCATCGACAATTATGATTTCAAGATAAGCGACTATGGTGAAACCAGTAGACACGTTGAAATAATATACAAATTTTATATCCTTAAAAAAGACAAAAATAAAAATAAAAAATGCAATTATTGTGGTATAAGGATTATGATGAATCTGAAAAATTATTACACTCAAAATTCAAAATAGGAATTGATGAATTGAATTAAGGGAGTCACATCGGATTGGACATTACTTCTAGTGATTCGAAATTTTAAACAAACTTCAATGACAATTTGTGAAATAAACTTGGGCATCATTATTTTGTCAAGATTAAAGATGTCTATCATAAATGATGTTAAGATATCGATTGAGATGTCACCGAGTGATGGACTAAACCACTGTTTAGTACACATTAAAATTTTCATTCATATTCTTTTACTCATTTTCAACCACACATTTTTCAATAAAATAATATTTTCCATCACATTAATAATTTTTTTTTCCAACCACACATTCTCTATCAATCTACTATTCCAGAATACATTCTTCCAAAATAATATGGTTCAAACACACCCTAAATAAAAGACATAATTACTTAATTTATTTAATTTTTCTTCTTATTTAATGACATTATAGTACTACCTAAACTGGTGTTGTAACACTATTACTATTAAATAACATTACTATTATGTTAATTCATGAGCCCGTTTTGGAAATATTAAAATCGGATTAAAATTGAAAAATCGGCTATTATTGTTGACTTTTATTAGACGAGTGGAACCCAATAACGACTATATTTTCAATTTTAATTGAATTTTAATCGCTACCAAACGAGCTCTTACAATGTCACATGGCATTTCTGATACATCTATGTATAAAGGATTTTTCTCTCAGCATGTAGACAAAATGTTGATAGATTGAGATGTCACCGAGTGATGGATTAAACCCCTGTTTAGTACACATTAAAATTTTCATTCACATTCTTTTACTCATTTTCAACCACACATTTTTCAATAAAATAATATTTTCCATCACATTAATAATTTTTTTTTCCAGCCACACATTCTCTATCAATCTACTATTCCAGAATACATTCTTTCAAAATAATGTAATTCAAACACACCCAAAATAAAAGACATAATTACATTATTTATTTATTTTTTCTTCTTATTTAATGACACTATAGTACTACCTAAACTGGTGTTGTAACACTATTAGTATTAAATAACATTACTATTATGTTAATTCATGAGCCCGTTTTGGAGATATTAAAATCGGATTAAAATTGAAAAATCGACTATTATTGTTGACTTTTATTAGACGAGTGGGACCCAATAATAGCTATATTTTCAATTTTAATTGAATTTTAATCAATACCAAACACGCTCAGTAACTTTCAAAAATGGCATAAGACGTGATAATGTGGCAAGATCAAACATCAAATTTTACAAACCAAAGCAGTATAAAACGTTATTCATTATAATATTATTTGAATTATTTTAAGTTATTAACAATAATGCCTTTTCAATTAGTTTGTTTAACATTAGAAATTAATATTTTTGACAAAATAAAAATAAAAATAGAAGGCGAGCACCTTTTTATGTCCAGACTCGCATTTTTGACGCTTAAGTCCGCATTAACCATGCATTTTGCGGCTAGTCCCGCACTCTAAAGGTTGTGGAGCCTCAACATTTAGAATTGGAAGATAAGGCATCAACATTCAAATCAAGAATAAACTGNAAAAATAGAAGGCGAGCACCTTTTTATGTCCAGACTCGCATTTTTGACGCTTAAGTCCGCATTAACCATGCATTTTGCGGCTAGTCCCGCACTCTAAAGGTTGTGGAGCCTCAACATTTAGAATTGGAAGATAAGGCATCAACATTCAAATCAAGAATAAACTGGATTTAGTGGAGTAACATCTTAAATAATATCCCTATCAAATCGAAAAGTTTTGTAATTGTGATGCTTGGATGACAAAGGTTGAGGCGTTTGGATTTGAACGGGGTAGTGGTGTCAATAAGGGCTACGGTGGTCCAGCCTAGGCATATTATCCATGTTGCTTGCAGAAGACTCACTCGAGCAGGCCCCTACCACCAGGACCAGACGTGTCTTTTAAAACATGATCAACACACTTTTTTCTCTTTCAATTGAGATTGGAAAGTCCCAATAAAAGTAGTCTTCATATAACTAAGAGAATGTTTGGAAAGTGTTTATAAATGGTTTAAATTATAAATATATAAAAATAAGTGATAAATAAGTTATTAGTACTTGTGTATATTTCGAAATGTATGGATAAAAAACGTCTTGAGTATTCATAAATAATTTATAAACATGAGCCAAACATAGAGTTAAGGTTGTTTACTTCGTTCACGTGCAATTCAATAATGGGTGCAAATCGAAGAGTACAAAATATCTTAAAAGGTTCAGATGTACTTTCACCAACATAAGCAACATATTGTTCACAAATATTTGGTTCAAATGGATTATATCGCCAAAGTTTTACAAACTTGTACAGTTGGAGTCTTGAAAACAAGTTTTTGGAAGGGCTCTTAGCAGCATAATTCGAAGAACAGCTTCAAGGGTTGCACGATTGGCCATTTTGTTTTCCTCCTTTGATCGATGGTGCTTCAGCTAAAAATTCTCGAATGATGAAACAACTGTTTGAAAGCCTGTAAGCTTCTTATATCCTGTTTTAATTTTGATTACAGGTTTCTCTTAATGCTTTGCCTTGTGTAGTTTCCTCCTAGTAATTTTCGACGCCGTGCTCTATTTTTTGTGGTGGTTTGGCCGAGGCAGATTCAAGCAGCTCTTGGTTCAACCAAATGCCAGCAAGTCGATTCTCTTGCAATGTCCAGCTCCTTGGTTGTTTTGACCAAACGTTAAGGAAATTTTATAGTGGCTTGGCCAAAGCAGATTCTTGGCTCAAACAAAGTGCCAGCAAGTTGGGTTTTCTTGCAAAGATATGCCCAGATTTCTTGGTGCTGTTCTAGATAGTCTCAATACTCGGGGCTGTTTTGACAATCTATTGCTTGCGCGCATTGAAGAAAGTTCCACTCGAAAGCCCTTCCATGAGATATTTTTGTCATCGCTTCTCCATTGAGGCACTTTTGAGAGCCAGATGGTTCGTAATCACGTGTTTTTTTTTGATAAGGTAAGTGTATTATATCTAAAGTATGAAATAAAAGTACATGAGCACAGAGACACAGAAGCATACCCCATAAAAACAAGGCTAGAAATGTGTGTCATAGCACAAATAAAAATAAGTACTAATAGACACCAGGAGCGTTGGAACCATCTATTTTCAACAAATGGAACCAAGCCCCTACATAGGTTCATTCGTGCACAAACAGAAAAAATAATATCTCGAATAACAATAGACTCATGTTTAGGAACATTACCATGAATTCTAGAGTTACGTTCACGCTAAATAAAATAAATCGAAGCTGCAAACATCAATCGAATAACAATGGAGCGCATTGATTTTCCACGAAACTGCTCCATGCAAGAAAGAATTTCTGTCCAACTCCGCTGAACCCAAGG
>CAIGRO010052185.1:0-10958 GCA_903798355.1 Fraxinus baroniana
TCTATATTGAATTTTGGTAATGTTGTGCTTCTATATTGAATTTCAGTAATGTAAAAAAATCTATTCTTTGATTTGGGTCAAATCCAAAATTGATTTAAGAATCGGTATGGTTAGGCATTTAACCTTAAGTCAGTTTTGGTTCCACATGGTTAGGTTTTGATACCCAATAAATTCGGACGATAATGTTAAAACGTTTGTTGGATTAATTGTATTGACACCACAATTGATTGGCTTGACCTAAGAACAAATGGGGACCACTAGAAGCAACCATTAACTTGTGTTGCATGTGGTCCGTATATTGGTTGGACGGCCCATACTTCCCTTTAAGTTGTTGGCCCAAGCCCAATTTGTGTTTTGCCTATTTGTTATGATTTGGAAATGGAAAGAACTCATAGATCGGGTTTTAACTATCCCCAAATCAATTTTCGGGCCTTAAGTTTAAAAATTGAAAAATCAGATATTTATTTATTAATTAAATATATTAAAATCACACTTATAAAATTCATGGTCACGTATGGGTCACAAATTATTTTTCGATCACAAATCAGAAAATTTACAGGTCACAAACAAATTAAAGTTTTCATAGGTTACAAATCAAAAAATTAATAGGTCACAAAGCATAAATATTATGAGTCACAATTTATTAGTTAGTCACAAATTATTAAATTATCGATCATAAATTAATAATTTTTTAGATCACATATAATTTCATGGTTACAAATTATTTTTTCATTGGTCAAGTATTGTTTATTGAACACAAATTAACCAATTTAATGGTCACATCCAACCAAATAATTGGTGACCATGACCAATACTTGTGACCTCCAGCAGCACCATCGCTTCCGGCCCGCCGAACCACCACCACTACCACTAAACCACCGTCGTCAGAACCACCACCACCTCACGACAACTTGAAACACCGTACTCTCCATCTCTTTACCACCACCACCACCACCACCACCACCACCACATCCTCCTTCTCACCACCACAACTACCAACAAACCACCAATTTCACTATAAACCACCACCATAACCGCTAGATCCACCACTACAACCATCACTACAATACCGTTAGATCAACCACCAAAAACCCCGCCACCACACAAAAGACCGCTACCACACAAAATACCATCGGCGCAACCACGTGACGTCATGGTGCTTCATCTATGAAGAGTCGCTAGAGTGGGTGGATCTATGTCACAACTCGTGGTGATTCACGCTCCTTTTAGGGTGAAATGGATTGAGGGTGGTTATGGAGTTGGGTGACGACGGGTGGATGGCGGCGATAGAAAGGTGAGGAGAAATTAAAGCTTCTGTCGCATCGCACACATGAAAAGGTGATGAGTTCATGGCTGGCGATATGGATTGACGGTGGTGATGGTGCTGGGTAACGACGGAGGGTGGTGGCAACGAAAAGGTGAAGAGTTCGTGGTCGAAAGATGCCGTGACGACGGGAAGGTGAGAGAGAATGGATGGAGGTGATTGAATGGGTTTAGAGAGAGAATGTGGAAAATATTTGAAGCTTGACGAGTTTAGAGAGAGATAGAGAGATGAGTGAGATGGGAGAATGGAAATAAATAAGGGTTTTAATTATAAATTCAATTAATACATGATTTTTGATTAAATAAACTTAAGATTTGATTTTTGAATTTGAAAAATTAAATGCATATTTTTATGTGACTTCATCTTTGAAAATATAAATATTGTTGGCCCATTGTGTTTCATATCCCTAATTTCATAAATAAGCCTCTTTGTTTAGGGAGAACGTGTGTGCACTGGAGAGAAAAGAAGCAATCGTGTTTGTGCAATTGAGAGATTTGTTTAGTCTCTTTCTCCTTTTCTCCCTTTATGTTATTGTAGCCACCATATTATACTTTGTGGTTAATGTTATTTGGCAACCACGAGTGAGGTTTGGATTTGGGTCAAGAAATTAATTGGTTGGTGTTTTATCTGTTGGTTGAAATTGAGCCCGATTTGCACAATTGAAGATCTTGAAAATTCCAGCTTCTGGCAACTCCATAGACATTATGGAGAAACAAAGACCATATTCCAACTCAGGACAACGAGGCGTACCTTGTAGGCCGCTGCTCGTGACATGTGGGGCTCTGATACAACAAAGTGTGAGCAGTACATGTACAAGAGAATGCACTACATGCAAGCATGTAGTAGGGATTCTGGTGACGATCTTCGAAGACAGTATTCTCCTTGAAGGTTTGGATACCTTGTGGTGGAGCTTGTTTTCAGTTTTGGGCAACGTGATTCTGGACGATCTTGCCCTTCAGTATTCGGTGTCAAATGCTGTTTCTTTGGTTGCTGCAATTGTTGAAAGATTTATGACGAATAGTGGTGGCCCTAAAGTAGTAAATTTGCACCTCTGCAAACTTACAAGTTTGGTCTGCTTGGTGAATTGGCTTATTACTTTAAAATTTTCATACTAATTTCTCATCGTATGGGTTGGCCATTAGGTTTAAGATTACAATGTAGGGTAACCATTTCATATTACTAGAATTTAGGAATTATTTGCTATGTTTGAAGTGTTAAGTTTAATTGGTAAAAGTTGCTTATTATTTCTTTGATTTAATTACTAATTAATTTACTGTGTGAGATTTGTATAGAGTGAGAAATTGGTTTTGTTTACGTAACTTTGTGTTGCATTGATCATTCTCTTAGAACATTTGAGCTTTACCTATTTGACCATTCTATTGATCTGAGATCACGAATCTCACAAAACCCTAGAGTTTAGAACGGTATATATTGCGACTTTAGGGGTACTTTGTGTGACCTAACTGTGTTTTTTGGTTGTTCTGTGATCAAAATGACTACACATTTTCATTTGGAGATTTTTAATAGAAAATGAAAATTTTCTATTTGACAACAGAAAATGAGAGGAATTTTGGTTCAAAAAAATGTTTCAAAATCTATAAATGGCAGTTTTAAGAAAGATAAATGAAAAGATAAGGTGAGAGGGGATGCAAATGTTTTCACTGGGTTTAGTTATCAGTCAAGTGAGATTTATTGATAATAAACTTGATTATTGCTTTTGTATCTATGTAAAATCCCATTTGCATGAATGATTGGTTGATTTAGTTAATTGTTTATGCTACGTTTCACTATGTTTGATGTGTTTTTTTTGCATGAGTTTGAGAGTGATCATATTGCCATGTGTAATGTGTTGCATGTATAGTGGTTGGGATTATTATTGTGATGATTGATACTTGGTATGTTCTCATTTTAGAGGTGCATTAGCAATAAGTATATCAATTAATAATATAGAGTATATATGCATGAGGGTGCATTGATATTATGTAAAGGGGTACAGAGCGTAACATTTGGATAACGAGATGTGATATAATGAAATTTTTGGAATCCTCTATCTGTTAAGAATCCTAATCGGGTAGAGTGAGAGGAGGATACTCCTATCACCTCTTTTAGGTGGAAACCCATAATCTACCTAAATTGAGAGAGGTGAGGTAGTGATTGAGGAATATTCCATGGACTTAGGTAGTGATAGAGGAACATTTCATGGACTTAGAATCTATTGTGGTTTACTAGTTAGGTATGGTGAGTGACCAATCAAGCGATTATGGTTGTCAATGAGAGAAAATATGATATTATTATTGTGGTGAGATCTTTTCTTGGAATCATTTTGTGCATTGGTTGTATATGTTAACCATTTTCTTGATTAACTTGGTGTTACTTTAATGTTCTTTGCATGTTGAACATGTTGAAAAGATCCATGTATTATCCCACTTGGTTGGTGTTTGATTTTTTGGTTGAAACTAAGCCCGATTTGCATAATTGAAACAAAAAAGCATTATACAATCCATCCATACATAAGTACCAAAAGCTAATGACATAAGAGAAGCAATACCGTGGAGAACTGTAATTCTCTAACACCGAATAAATTTCACGCATCACAATTTTTATAGCGCAAAAGAGAAGTAATTTCCAACATTATTGATGAATTAGGGGCACAAATGTTGTGGTGACCCTAATCCTTAATGATTCGAGTGTCACTAAATCATAAACTAAAGTAAATTTAAAGGATATTCAACACCATTATATAAATTATTTAAGCACTACTAAAATTTAAATGATGTAATGAGTTTAACACATTATTTGAAAGAGGAATATCTTAAATTATTTAAAATTAAATGAAATAATAATAGTTTGACAACGTAAGAATTTTATTTTTGAATATTTTGCCACCATAAGCTATCTCTATGCTGACATATATAAATTATTTAAGCACTTACTAAAATTCAAATGATGTAACGAGTTTAATACATTACTTGAAACGATGAATATTTTAAAATTATTTAAAATTAAATGAAATAATAATAGTTTGACAACGTAAGAATTTTATTATTGAATCTTTTGCCACCATATGCCATCTCCGTGTCGACTTACTCGAATTGTCAATTATCTGAAAGTAGAGACATAATAGAGTGAGAATAATTCTCAATAAGCGTGCTTGTATAATGAATTCATATATGTATTCCTACGGAAAATTCTAGCTCGCATAGGGAGACACGAAAATTAGACAGAACTTAGGTGGGGCTAAATTCTCATGAGTAGCACTACTAAACTCTGGTCCAATCTTAATAGAACATACAAACATGGACCAAAAATAACATAGTCGTAGAAATATTACATATTTAAATAATATCCACCATAAACATAAAACACAACTTACTTCTTCACTTCAAAATTCAAAATGATTAAAGGAGTTATTGTTGGAAAGGGATCCTTGACCCGCATGTGGGGTTGATTATTCACATGTGGTTGTATAATTGTACGAACATAAAAATGACGAGAGGAAGAGAAGTGGAGAGACAAAGTTATAGAGATAGAGAGGAAAAGTGTGTAAATGATTGTTGAGGGTAGTTTAGTGCTAGGTTGTCTCCTATTTATAGGGTAAATTCATGACCATGTGTAGAAAAGTGAAACGAAATGTCTAGATGTTAGGGATGGTAAATGCATAAATGGTGTATTGTCATTAAAATGGTCAAATTCATACCTTTAATCATGTGGTCAAATCAATTAGATTGGCTTGAAATGTGGTGTGAACAATGCATGTGATCAATGAATCATCCTTAATCAAGACTAATTAGCATACTTATCTAACTTCCAAAATAACTTTCCACTTAGGTCCTCAAACTATTGGTTAATAACCAATAAGCTCATTAGACTAAGTCAATTATCAATAAAGTCATTATACTTTAATAATAGTGGACTTAAGTGCTAAATTTAAATCTAACAACTAGTAGTAAACTTTTGGCCCGCATTTCCACCTCTCGCTCCCACATGGCATTTTCAACCAAGTGATTACGTCACTGTACTTTCACTAGTGGGATCACTTTGTTTCGAAAGGCTTGAAATTTCTGATTGTCAATTCTTATTGGTACTTCTTCATAGTTTCAACCTTGATGTAATCCAATAGATTGATGGTTGACCACATGACTCGGATCAAGGACGTACTTCTTAAGCATTGACATGTAGAAGACGTCATGTACAACTGAAAGTTCTGGAGGTAATGCTAACTGATATGCAACGTTCCCGATACGTTGTAAGATTTCAAATAGGCCAATAAACCTTGGTCACAACTTACCCTTCTTGCCAAAATGTAGCACTCCTTTTATTGGTGCCACTTTGAAGAATACCTTATCACTAGCTGAAAATTCCAGACCTTTTATCTTCTTTCTATTTGCATAACTCTTTTGTCTATCCTAGGCAATTTTCATGTTGGTGCAAATTTTTACATGCACCGTATGTTCAATAATCTCTGGCACCAAAATCTTTCGCTTACCGACTTCATCCCAATGAACTGGTGATCTACACATTATTCCATATAATTCCTCGTATGATGCCATGTCAATTGAAGTGTGGTAACTATTATTGTATGAGAACTTAACTAATGGTAAATGCTTCTCCCATTATCCTCTAAACTCGAGTATACATGTCCGAAGTATATCCTCCAATGTTTGAATTGCCCGTTCAGATTGCCCATCTGTCTGAGGAGGAATATCGTACTTAACTTTAGTTTAGTTCCCATAGCTCGGTGTAGACTTTTTCAAAAGTTCGATGTGAACCTTAAATATCTATTCGATACAATAGAAACAGATACACCATGTAACCATACTATCTCATTCACATAGAACTACGCCAACTGGTCCATAGTAAACGTCATCCGAACTGGTAAAAAATGGGCCGATTTGGTGAGTCAATCCACTATGACCCAAATAGCATCGTGACCTCTTGCTGACCTTGGAAAACCAATTACGAAGTCTATAATTACATGCTCCCACTTTCAATGGTTCAAGTAACCCTGATGGTCGCTGGTGTTCGGTCTTCACTCGCTGACACACTAAACATTTCTTGATATATTCAGCTATATCCCTCTTCATGCCTTCCCACCAAAATACTTCCTTCAAATCTTTATACGTCTTTGTCCTTCCCATGTGTACTGAATAAGGAGAGGAGTGAGCTTTCTTTAGAATCTCTCTTTTCAATTCATCGAAATTCGATACACACATTCGTCCTTGATAATGTAATGTTTTATCTTCAGTTGTGGTGAAGTCCTTCCACTTTTTTGAGTTAATCTTAGATTCTGCTTTTCTGAGTTAATCTCAGACTTAATATACTCAAAAGACTGGTCATCCTTCTGATATCTTTTAATTCTGTCACGAAGTGTAGGTCAAATAGAGAGAGATGCTACTCGAGCGACCAAGGCATCAACTACAATATTCGCCTTGCCTAGGTGATAATGAATTTCACAATCGTGATCCTTTACTAACTCAAGCCACCTTCTCTGTCTTATATTCAACTCCTTCTGGGTGAAGATGTACTCGAGACTTTTGTGGTCCGTATAAATGTCACATTTACCTCCATAAAGATAATGCCTCAAAATCTTTAATGCATGGACCACCACGGCAAGTTCTAGGTCATGTGTGTGGGTAGTTTTGTTCATGAAGCTTTAATTGTCTCGATGTATAGGCAACCACTTAGCCATGCTGCATTAAGATACATCCTAAACCTTACTTCGAAGCATCACTATAGATCACAAAACTACCTGACCTATTGGGTATAGTTACTAATGGGGCGATCACCAACTTTTGTTTTAATTCCTCAAAGCTCCATTCACGCCTCTCTGTCCAGTCAAACTTTACACCTTGCATGTTAATTGTGTCAGCGTTCCTGATATTTTGGAGAATCCTTCAATGAACCTCTGATAGTATCCTACTAAACCTAAGAAACTGTTAATTTTTCCTACATTGGTTGGCCTGAACCAAACTGAACACTGCTTCCACTTTATTATGGTCCACCTCTATCCCTCGAGCCATGACAATATGTCCAAGGAAAGCTACTCGCTTTAACCAAAACTCACATTTTTTTGATCTTGATATAAAGTTTCTCCTTTCTCAAAACATCCAACACAGTCCTTAAATGCACCTCATTACTTCTTGAGTAGATCAGGATATCATTGATGAACACGACAAAAAACTGATCCAGATACTTGTGGAAATACTGTTCATCAAATCCATAAAGACTTCAAGAACATTATTTAGCCCAAATGGCATAACTAAGAACTCGTAGTGTCTGTACCAAGTTCTAAAAGAGATCTAAGATACATCACTAGCTTTGATTCTTAACTGATAATAACCAGACCTTAAATCGATTTTAGAAAGCACCACTGCACCGCTGAGCTGATTAAACAAACCTTCAATCCTGGGAAGATGATACTTATTCTTGATAGTGGTTCCATTCAATTCTTCGTAATCGATACACATCCTCATCGATCCATCATTCTTCTTAATAAATAGCACAGGTGGTCCCCATGGTGATACACCAGGCCGGATGAAACTTCTTTCCAATAGTTCCTCCAGCTATACCTTTAGTTCTTGTAACTCTTTAGGTACCATTCTATAAGGGGCTTTGGAAATGGGTGTCGAGCCGAGAGTAAGGTCGATTGTGAATTCTACCTCTTGTTCTGGTAGTATGCCATACAACTCCTAGATGATGGCTTTCAGATATTCACATACCACCCTAACCTCGTCAACTGTCAATTTATTGTTATCTTCCTTATTTATTACGAACATAAGGAGTCCCGTAGTGTTTTCTAATGGTATGACTCGTCGAACTTCCAAAGTAGACAAAATGTAGGGTAAGGGTCTACCTCCAGCTACAGATAATCGAAATTCCTCTTCCTCGAGTATTTGAAAAACCACTTCTTTCTCCAAGCAACGAATTATCGTGTGATTCTTGGATAGCCAGCCATTCCAAGAATCACATCGAATTCGTTCATATCTAATATATACGATTTTGTCTCCAATGATCTACCATCAATTTCCACTCTTTCTATTTTAACTATGTGATTCACTATATCCCCAGTGGACATCGTCACTACTAAAAGGAATTTTGCATATTCAACCATAACATCCAGTTTGCAAACTTTGCATACAAACTTAAGGGCTATAAAAGAGTGAGTTATACCAGAATCTATCAATACATAGGCTAGTAAGTCAGATATGAGGACTTTACCTGCCCAAACATTTCGATTCTGATCCACATCCTGCCCTGCCAGTGTATAGACCCTAGCCTAGTGCATGGCCTTGTCTATGCTAGTTGTTTCCCAATGGCCTCTGTTGATTGCCTCCTTGTGGTCTCTGCTGATTATTCTCTTATGGCATTTGCTGGTTATTTCCTTGTGACCTCTACTGGTTGTTCTCGTAGTTAGGGTAATACTGAGCCATGTTTCCTTGTTCTCCCCACCAAAAACATGAATTCATCCCCAAAAGGCAAGCTCCCTGGTGACGCTTCTGGCACTTTCCACAACGTAGGTAACTACTCTTGTTGCCATTTTATGTCGAATTTCCTTTGCTCTTCTTGGCATAATCTTGTTTCCCTTTGCCCTTATTATCCATCCGCTTTAGCTTGTTTGACTGTCCATTATGCTGCATTTCATCCCCACCAGTACGGTTCTTGAAATCTGCCAATTGTGCCCTTGCCAACACATCATGATAGTTTTCAAGCTGAAGCACCATAATAGTTTGTTTCGAATCATCCCTCAAACCTTGCTCAAAACATTTCACCTCCTTCTCCTCAGTATCCACAAACTCAAGAGCATAATGAGAGAACTCTTCAAATTTCTGCTCGTAGTCGGTCAATGTCATTGAGCCTTGAGTCAAGGTGAGGAATTCAGCCTCCTTCCAATTTCGATTACTTGTGGGGTAGTACTTTTTCAGAAAGGCCTCCTTAAATTCATCCCACATCTAAACATAACTAGGAATCTAGCAGCGGTGTCCCACCAACGCCTAGTACCTTTACATAACATAACAGTTGCATATATCACAATGTTCTAGGCGATCAATGATTTTAAAAATTCTCTCCACACCACCAGCCAGTTTTCTGCTTCCAAAGGGCCCGTACTACCATGAAAGATATGAGGATATTGTTTCCTGAATTGCTCAACCACAGCTGCAGTGATCCTAGTTTCGGGAGCTGCTTCATGCTGTTGTTCTAGTTGAGGTGGCAAAAAAAATGGTGGTGTTGGCTATTTAGGAGGTGGTGGTAGAACTGCAGCTTGAACAAAAAGTTTGCATCATAGCGGGAAACTGCTGGGCAAACTGTGGGTCAATTGTATTGGGCTGAGGCTGAACAGGTTGTGTGGACTCTTAGGTTTGGTTATTGCTATTGTTAGTCCTTCTGCTTCGGGGTGCCACAGCCTTAATTAAATGAACATAAAGAAATTGCATGTTTTATTCATAAACATTCATAAGTTCACATAAATAACAGACCACCAAGAATACACAGTGTCCAAACAAGTTGAGATTCAAAAATTTAAGAACATAAATTTAAACACAAAGAAAACTAAGCATCATCTAATAATTCTTCCAGTACCCTCCCCTTGATTTGCCTCCTATTTTTCCTCAGGTTTTTGTTTCAGGTTAATTGCGGAATATGACGCCAGTCAAGGTGATACACGATCTCATGCCTATGAAATTGATATTCATTCTCTTGTCCCTCGGTAAATCTTTTCTATGGCATCTAAGTGTTGTATCAAACCGTGGTTCGGGTATCTCTTGTAATTCCTATGCAACAAGTAAAATGATTGGGTCTCTCAGTTTGACTAGTTTAACCATGTCCACTCACCATTTATAAAAAAGAAATAGTTATTTTTCTTTCTTTAACGGTTCGAGTGTCACTAAATCATAAACTAAAGCAAATTTAAAAGATATTCAACACAATTCTATAAATTATTTAAACAATTACAAAAACTCAAATGATGTAATGAGTTTAATACATTTCTTGAAATGAGGAATATATTAAAATTATTTAAAATTAAATAAAATAATAATATTTTGATAACGTAAGAATTTTATTATTGAATCTTTTGCAACCATATGCCATCTCCGTGCCGACCTCCTCAAATCGTTATTATCTGAAAGTAGAGACATATTAGAGTGAGAATAACTCTCAATAAGTGTGCGTGGATAATGAATTCATATACGCATTTCTACGGAAAATTCATAGCTTGCATAGGGATACACGAAAAATAAACCGAACTTAGGTGATGCTAAATTCTTGTGAGTAGAGCAACTAAACTCCAGTCAANAGAGTGAGAATAACTCTCAATAAGTGTGCGTGGATAATGAATTCATATACGCATTTCTACGGAAAATTCATAGCTTGAATAGGGATACACGAAAAATAAACCGAACTTAGGTGATGCTAAATTCTTGTGAGTAGAGCAACTA
This sequence comes from Fraxinus baroniana, assembly GCA_903798355.1. NCBI lineage: Eukaryota > Viridiplantae > Streptophyta > Magnoliopsida > Lamiales > Oleaceae > Fraxinus > Fraxinus baroniana. The sequence goes on from CAIGRO010052185.1 coordinate 10,759, forward strand.
AACTCCAGTCAAATCTTAATAGAACATACATAACATGGACCAAAACATATCATAGCCGTAGAAATGTCACATAGATAAACAATAGCCACCATAAATATAAAGCACAACTTACTTCTTCACTTGACAATTCAAAATGATAAAAGGAGTTATTGTTGGAAAGAGATCCTTGAGCCGAGTGTGGGGTTGATTATTCACATGTG
>CAIGRO010052208.1:0-12216 GCA_903798355.1 Fraxinus baroniana
AGCCATATTTATACAAGGAATCACCGGCTGAAATTAACAACTAAGCTAACTAGAGAACAGAAATCTCAACTAATTTAAACAGCAATGAACTTCTAACAGAATATAGTTAACTATAACTAATTTTCCCACTTTTCTTTTGCTTTGTCATTTTCTTCCTTCCGTTTCATTTCCATGCTGTCAATTCTAGATTCGATACTCCAACAATCAGAATCAGGCATATTAATGTCATAGGCAATCAGAAATCAGAATAAATCTATTTGAATTTTGACTGTATGTCAATCTGTAGAAACATTTTTTTTTTCTTTTCAAATATTAGATCTGAGCATATCCATGTCAGCGCTTCAGCATGAAGTTGCAATTTTATGTGGTTATTGAATCATTGATGTATAATAAAGGGCAACAAGTTGCGATTATTTGTTACTCACGATTTCCTTTCCTTCAGACCAGCTGCTTAGACAATGAAGAGTTTGAAGCCCCCAATCTATCAATGTCTTAATTGTCAATCTCCTTACGCTCTGACCGATTTCCTAGGCATCATCAAGGTTACCATTTTCTAGTAAAATTTTCTATTTGATTATATACAATGTCATAAGGTTTATTATTTTCATAAAATATCATAGCTTTATTATTTATGCTTTAGTTTCAATAATATAGAAGTTCTGTCCAAAGTCTCCAATCTCGAAGTTTCAAGATCCAGGCATCTAGCTTAAACGTTTTGTTGTAATTTCACTAATTTGAACTCAGCTTGAGCCTTGTAATTTGAACTCAGCTTGAGCCTCAGGTCATTAAGTTTTTTTGAACTGGATCATAGCTCGAGCCTTGTGAATTCTGCTACCTTTGATATTCTATGCAACATGTATTCTTGTGGACTCTAATCCTGATTCTTAGGATCTAAAATTGTTTCCATCGTCAAGGCTTCACTAACTGACATGCCCTTGACTTTCTCCCCATCTTTTGCACAATGGGCAATGCATCACTGTCAGTTGAACATTTTGGCATCACTTGTTCTGAAAGTAGAAACTGTGTAGTTTCTCAGGTGTTAGAATGTTAATTGTGCTGGGATCAGATAATTTTGGTCTAAAAGCTTGTCAAAATGGAGAGTGCCCAATGTTATAATTTTTTAAACTCTTCATGCACACGAATTGCACCATCATATCCTTGAATACTGAGACATTAGTACTCACATTTCACGAGAGAGCACCCAATGTCTCATTTCTCAATCTGAAAGTTTAATACCGGTCACTTGAATAAGATCATAAAAACTTTCTCTAATAAAACCATTTCTACTAACAAGCCTGAAAGAGTTTGTGCATCTCTCAATATTGCTTCAAAACTTTGCATCTTTTTCAACATGTTAACTCGAAAGGCCTTCTTGCATTTCTTTTTTCGTTTTTTTCTTAAAGATCAAATGGTTTTTGACTTCATATCTATTTTCACCTTTCTCAACCACAAGGAAGGGATTGAGGGTTGGGGGGCAAGGTGAGAGAGAAATTTTTGGTTTAAGTTGCGTTTGGAGGGAACTAAACATGATAGGATCCACAGAAATTAAGAAACAGCGCGCGCAATGATAAGTTGTTTTTGTTCTGTTTTAGTTTGAAGTTAAAATCCTGTAAATGAGATCACATCTAGAATATGGCTAAAATGACGTCAAAATAACCTTGCTTTTAATGACTGAGGCTTCCAAGTTTCTTTAATATATTGCTTTTGGGAAGTGATAAATGTTCTTTATTGTGGGATGTAAACAGAGGCTAAGGACAATGGATGTTTTTCCATATGCCCTTGCCAGTTAACTAATGCCCTTGGGGTAGGATTGACCTCTTTCCTCGGGGAGTAGGCCTCAGGGAACTTTCCTTCTTGTCCACTTCTGGGGGGAAATTCTTGGACACCTCAGCTTAAGTCTAGCCTTAAACTCTACTGTAATTGAGTAATTGTCAAAGCTTGCAACACAGCTGGATAAAAATGCAAGGCATTAGAGATTGATAAAATTTTCAGTATCTGTTTCATTAATGATGAAAAACACAATAGCGGAATTTGGAGTTAATTATTATTGACTCAAGTATGAGTTGATTTGAAATATAAATGAAACTTTGGGGGCGGTTCTGGCTGTTTTCTCTTGTTATGTAACTGAATTCAATTGGTTCGAACTGAATCGGGGCGACAATTCTTTCTTCTGGTTAATTTCTTTATGTTACAGATTGACATCTCTCTCTTTTATCATCTCTTGATACTAGTATTATTTCTGTTAGGCAAAATGAGGTTCCCGCATCCAAAGCGATTAATATAGGACCGTGTCTTTCAATTATGGTAGTAGGAGAAAGGAAGAGATATACCTTAAATCCAAAAATGTAAATCTGAAAATACTGTAGTCGATCCAAAATTTCTGTCTCCCAACCTTGAGGAATAAATATTATCAAGGCATTCTAACTTTCTTTGAGTCACTAATCTCAGCCATCAATGATACATATCTATTTTTGAAATCCAATTCCTAATAAATGTCTTAATCATAGTATAACTCCATTAATTAGGAATGCCATGCACATAGATTCATGATCAAAAGGTTGAACCCCAACCTTGAGGGCCCCACCTTGCCCCCAGAGCATCGTGGATGAGTTAAATCGCGAGATGCTTCAGCAAATCAAGGTACAAAAGTTGTCATACTCGTGTCCACAAAAAATCCAATTCCAAACCTTGTTGAGGCAGAAATCGAACATTCACACTGCGGCTGCCAGCTCATCTGAGACCACCACACTCCTGTCCTTTACACCACTGAGCTAAGCCTCGGGAGGCCATTGATTCGTGGTCACCACTGTTAAACTTAGCACAGGGAATATTTTGGTGTCTATATTGAGTATATCCCCACAATTATGAAAAGTAATCACCCAATATATCGAGAGTATTGACTATCAATAAGGCATCACATGATATCTTAAAGTAACTATTCGTTTGATTCATGTCTATTATTCCTTTGAGATTAAGGACGCGCATAACAAATAGCATGCACAAATTTATCCAAGAGGTTTTATTTCATAGAGATCGACTTCCGTTTTGTTCAGTGTGTTCTATCTAATAGAACAAATTTGCTCTTGCGTTTATAGAAGTACCAAAAATTGTAATTTTGGGTGTTGTGAATACATAAGTTGGATGTCTCAACTTGGGCTTATTTTATTCCCATATCTAAAAGCTATGGTATTCTTTACCTTGGCTTCTTTTAATTATTTGCTTAAAAACATGTAGCATAATGTTTGATTGGTCTTAACATGGATTGACGACTAACTACCATGATTAATGGTGTGATGATGTGAAATGATCGGTAGGGGTAACCACTTCGACCCACCATTTCCCACATTTAGTAGTGTTCTTTATTGCTAATTAGTAATTGACTTAACCTGCTATTATTCCACACCAATTATTCAGCGCTTTGTTGTTAATCATCATCCTTTGTTGATTAATAAGCTTTACCAAAAATGAAACGTCTCTCTCTCTCTCTCTCTCTCTCTCTCAATTATGTATAATAATTGTCATCTTTGTGAAATTACACTTGTAACCTCTCTGTGGAGAGAAAGTAAATTTGTCTACTGTTTTCTTGTTTTTCTTTTATGGAGATGAATTTCTTTAATATCATTAATATTCCATTAAAAAGGGGAAAAAATCAGTTTGTGGAATTGTGTAAGAATAAATAGATAGGAAAGAAATTTCATGTATTTTCTTTGAATAAGAAGAATTAATAGCAAGAGAAGGGGAACTTAAACCTGTATAGAGAAGACGATGTGGACATATTTCTCTTTGGGCCAATACTACCTCAATCCTTTGGACTGCCCAGGCTAAGATTAAAACGATACAAGAGTCTCGGCGTTAATGAACTTTATCACAACGAAGTCCATTTTATAACAACTCAAAGGTCACATTACGGATTCTAGGCTTCTATCCTCAATAAGAACAATACTCGAACCATTTCATGGTTACCAAATTCTCTACTCTTCACACACTTTTTTTATTGGTTTAACCATTGAATTGTTTTTTGGATTCCAGTACCTTTTCCTACGGTACTAAATGTTTATTTGGCATGACTTTTAAAAAGTTAAAAGTTGTTTTTGAGATTAAGAAGTTACTCTTGAACATATTTATATAATTTAATAAAAGTGTTTTGTCTGTTTAAAAGAGGTCTTTTGAAAAAAGCTGGATTAAGCAGCTTCCTCAATAAGTTCTTTTACAAGAAATAGAAACTCTGTCAAACGAGCCCTTGAATTACCTCTCTAGAAGATGTATTCAAGGGCTTGATTTTACACACTAACACACATTTATGGTATATTCTATATTTACTGTATTCATTGGTATGTTTTACATAATATGACAAATCAAACACTAATTATAGCATCGTATATAGCACTCCTGTTAAATATCTGAAAAGTTGGGTGAATCTTTAACATTAAAAAGCTTAAACCGGACATAAACATTGTAGTAAAGCATCCCAACTGCCCTAACCGTGATTGAAGTATTATCTTTTTTCCTGGTAACGTTATCATTGCAGTGAAGTTGGTTACATTGTGCAAAGAAGATTAAGAGCTTGTTTGGTGCACATTTTGGGAGTAATAATGTATTTTCAATGGTGATGTGATGGAGAATATGTGGTTAAAAATGAAGGACAAATTATTGATATGATGAAAAATATTATTTTATTGAAAAATGTGTGATTGAAAATGAGTAAAATAATGAGAATTAGAAAAATAATGTGGCTCAAACAAGGGCTAAGTCGTAGATTCCGTGCGAGACATTTTAAACCACACATTGGAGTATCAACTACGTTACTACTTTGACAATTGCAAATGGATAAGTCTCCATTTAATTCAGCAGTTTCTCATCTTAACACTTATGATATAGTACGAGGGTCCAGACAGGCTGGACATCAACGCTCGCCTTACATGATTGGCTCTGTAAATGAGTGAAATCCTCTACCTCACCGCATTCCTTGAGCCCTGCAACCTATTTTTCCTTCGAACTATCAAAACTGAAGTATTATTTCTTTCAATGATGATCGGTCTAAATTATGCTATTGAACATTGCTCGTCACAAGCATAAAAATCATATAATTGTTAGAAATATTATTAGTTAAATACAGTAAATTGTAGAAATAAAATTTATCGACTAATCAAATCTCGTGACAGCACGATATCCTAAAACTAATTGTCCGTCGATAATTGCTGCGATCTCTGTGAAGAATCACTTTCAAGATATAACGATCAAATAAAACAATTGTGCAATATACAAATGATTTTCGGATATCTCAAGTGTTCTCTCTCTCTCTCTCTCTCTTTCTCTCTCTCTCTATATATATATAATGAATATAATATTTTAATGAATAGATAGATACAATTTCGTATTTGTAATGTTTTTCTAATACCTAAATGTGTGTTTATATAGGCAGAAAACTGATGTAATTACCTCAGCCATGATCTAGTATTAGTTGCAATTTTTATGGCTAGTGGTAATGGATTGTTAATAATGGATAGTTAAAAACGGTAATATTTTACTAATTAGTTGACCTATTAAATAATTCAAAAAATGATTTAAAGTAATAATAATGGCTAGTATTAATGTTATACCTCAAAACATGCCTCCAGTCTCCTTGTCATCGTTTCTAATTTTTTTTTTTGGCATTTTCAAATTCTCAATGTTTGCAGGAGATGATGTAAACCAGACAAGGCCCTACCCAGTTGAAGTACACTTCCTATCAGTTGTCAACTTGGTACGCTTATCAGAGTGTTGCACATTTGTATTTTCTTATACATAGTTACATACAGCTCGTTTGATATTGACTAAAATCTAATTAAAATTGAAAATATAGTCGTTATTGGATCTTACTCATTTAATAAAATTCAAGTCAATAATAATGGCTAATTTTTCAATTTTAATCTCTACTGAACACGCCCATAATGTATAGTGGTTAATGTGCTTGGTCTCTCTATAATTTATTACAGTAGTTTTCTGACTTGGGTGAGAAAAAGAATAATGTCACGTAGTATCATTGATAGTTAGTATTGATTTGTGTGACAACGACGTCTATCATCTATGATTGATGATCATTTATAACCTTTTTTATTTTAATAATCAATTGTAAAATGTGGACTCCATTGACAAGTAAAGTAGTGTTAAGTATCACTAATATTAGATAGTATTACTAGGGAGAAAAGAAAAAAAGAGGGATATGAAAATTGTATTAAATTATTTCGAATAACAAAAGTTTAGTTTAAGTTTCCACTTTAGAGTGCTTTTTTGTACTTTTTTTTTTTTAAAAAAAATCAGCAATTTACCTTTTTCCTCATCTTTATTTTTCACCTGGTACACCACCACGTCAAGCACTTTGGTTTGTACTTTTTTCTGCCCAATTGACTTAGCTTATGTTTGGAACGTGCTTACAAATTATTTATAAATATTTAAGTTACTTTTTATTCTTACATTTTGAGATATACACAAGTATTATATATTATTTATCATGAATTTCTATCTATTTATAATTCAAATAAGTTATAAACACTTTCCAAACATGCTCAAATCTAATGCAACTACAGCAAAATTAAGGGCAAACATACATTTTTTTAACTTTTAACGATGAAAATCTTCGAAATTCTTTTCAGTTTTCATGACTATTTTTCGATAGAACAACAAAATATTGACTTTTGAATTGGATACCAATTTGACCTATTGGAATAGAAGCAATGTATCTTACAAAAATAATACGCCTCTAGGAATTGTTGCATCAATTATGTTATCTATATGTAATGCAATTATTGATAGCTTTGTAGGTAAAGATGAAAGATTATACTCGTTTTGCTTTATAAGCAGCCTTAACATTTTCCACAGAGAGAGTGACATAAAGAGAAACAAGTTGGGACCCACAAAAAATCTTTTTCCTGTAATTTAGAATAATGCGGGCTAGATGACAGGAGGGGGTGATATGGTGGGATGCCAGCACTAAGTTAGATATTGTGGGAGCGTTTGATGCGCATTTTTCAGGAAGATTACATTTTATGATGAGATATAATAGAAAATATGTAATTAAAAAATAAGGAAATATTTTGAATTTACGTGTAATAATTTTATTGTAAAATATATGATTAAAAATATGTTTTGAAAAAATGAATTTTGAGAAGAATGTTGATCAAAACATGGCCTTTATTTTATTTTTTTTTTTTCAAACTGTCAAATCATGTATTAACATGTATTTTTCGAACATGTCATCGTAGCATAGCCATGTAATTTATGATGTGGGAATCATATAAAAGTGGGCCCACTTTTCCCTATTTTCTACTCTCTTGTAGTTGCCCCGTCATTTTCTTGCACGGTTGTCCGTCTGTCTTTTTTCAAGTCTCTCTCACTCTCACTCTCACTCTCACTCTCACTCTCTCTCTCTCTCTCTCTCTCTCTCTCTCTCTCTCACACACACACACACACGAATGCATTATTGTTAAAATCTTGCAATAATCTTGTCGATAACAATACTAATTATTATTGTGGATATCATAACCTAATCCACCAAATTCATATACAAAAATGTTTGTTGGGATAAGGGTGTATTAATTTTTATAATTGAAGTTTAATTAAAATATGTAATTATTGTGTAATTCATAGAATCTATCCATATTATGAGATATAGAGGGTGGTTACAATAAATCATTTCCATATTATTGGTCTAAATTATCAATCATCTAAGTAGGTATGAGTATTAGAAACAAATCTTGTCATTAGATCATTTTACATTTTCACTTTTCTTCATCGTCGATGGCCTTAAACAGTAAATATACCGAGGGCCTGTTTGGTAACAATTAAAATTGAAAACATGGCAGTTATTGAATCTCACTCGTCTAATAAAAGTCAACAATAACGGCTAATTTTTCAATTTTAATCCGATTTTAATCTCTACCAAACAGGCTCCGAGTATGATTCGAACGAAATAACTGAAAATATATGGAAAAGAATGTACTAAACATGTATGCATTACATTGTTCGACAAGAGATACTAATACGAAAATGCATGATTTTTTTAAAAGTAGGACATAAACACATCAAATAAATTATTTAAAATGTAAAATGTAAAATATATATATATTATATCTTTGTATTAGTACTTTTTAATATGTTTAACAAAATACATGTCATGTTGAACACTAACTCAGTACTTATCCAGCGAATGTTCTTAACTTAAATTTTAGAAAATATATTAAAAGTCGAACAAGACACATGACTTGTCATACTCATAATCATGTAATGTTCAAGGATTGTTGTACGCAGATATACCATCCTAATAAAAGTATACATGCACCGTAACGTATGCACTACATAGTTTGTAAATTATACAAAACTGAACATATAAAGAATATAAGTAATACTCTCTTCTTAAATATAGATCCCATTTCATTAATATACCATGCATGCAATATTACGTGGCATATTTCCATTCTATACATTTTAAAAAATAAATAAAAAATAGTTCATTATTCAATCAGATTTGACCGTAAGAAGTGCCAAAGAAATCATTGGATGCCAAATTGCCAATCAAACCACACGATGACTATTTCAATTTTTTGCTTGGTTGTGACTTGTGAGTCCACCGTCGACAATTTAAAGTTAATAAATTATGGTGGGACATGCAAGTCTCAAAGTTAACCAGAGATGATAATGGTGAATTACTTTTTCGATGATGATTATTGTGTTGATATGGTTTCTTTTTATCTTTTTGAGCCACTTATTTAATCTCATTGGTTCTAATCTTTTTTGATTCTTTTCTATGTTAGTTAGGATGCTAAAACTGTCGACATAAATAAGTTTTTTTAACAAATGATAAGTTTCATTTTTAGTTCTTACGAAATAATAAACATGGTTCAAATTCAAAAACACAAATAACGAGCTATCTAGTAAACGTCATTCACAAGAGCTATTCTGCTTTGCCAGGCTTGACAGAGTCTGTCTTATGGGGGTGGGTGTTTATACATTTTGGGATTTTTTTAATGAAGTGGGTCCTCAATCAGCTCAGTTAGGCCTTGTACAGGCCCGACAGAGCAGCATTTTTCTATTTACAAATGTATAAAAACGACCAAAAAGTAAATAACAAACTATCTTGAATTTTTTTACATATAACGTTTGGTGACATTTCATTGGAAGTTGAAAAAAAAAAAAAAAAATCAATCGGATGCTACCAATGCAGTACCTATGAAAATTCTATAAGGAAAAGGTCAGTACATATGGTTTTTCCCTCAAGACAATTATGGTAGACTGGTTTCCACTGAATTTATCTTTGTTTTCTATATGGTAATCATTGTGGGTGAGGGTGGCATTGTTGTTAAAACGGGAGAGAAATCGTGTTGGTAAAGTACATTTCTTTTTTGGGAGTGCTGATTGTTAGATACTGTAAAATAGTTGCATGATGGATTATGCTGTTTGAACAGGGCAAACAACGAGGCAATATGGCACCCCCTATAGGTGGGGCGCTTTTCCGATTGACCATGTTCATCTAGCATGGTCCATAATCTAATATAGTGACCTAAAGGTCAAATGAATAGTGGCTTTCTCATTCCTATACCTGATTTCCATCAGCACAGGTTTATGCAAGTTTGCTCAGCTATGAAAAGGGTTCTCAGTTCTCACCTAGTTGTTTGTGGTGATATAATTTAGGAGAATTTACCAAAAAAATGGTCAATCCCATACTTGTCAATTAAAAAATATCAGATTTTGATAACTCTTGCCAAAAAATGGTCAAATTTAGTATTAAATTGTCTTACCCTTGACGAAATTGAAGCAATTTTTTTCTCAATTTGTCACAAATTTCGAGAAGAATAAATAGCTTCCATGAGAAGCTACATTAAAATGACATTCTCGATATTTTGAAAGTTATTATCAATAATTGGACCCTATTCATCTTGATACTTCATTTATCTAGAAAGAGATTGCATTCCAAAAAGGAGAATTATCTACATTTTGTAAAGTTCTTGACGTTTGAAATATAATTCTCGATATTTTATACACGTGTCAATGAGAAATATAACATTTATTGTGATTTGACATGTACTTTTGAAATAAGTAGAGTAAATTACGTATGCACATATTTGTCTTTAGTGTGGAATTATAAATTATTAACGAAGATATTTTGGTCTAAAATATTGCAAAATGAACATTCAACAAATTTTGAACATTTTTACAAATGAGCGGACGTTTTTTATAATTTCCTCTATAATTTATTGGGAAAATTGTCTGTTGATGATAAAATAGTTGGGAAAATCATTTGATGTGTTCACATGATTAACTGCTATTAAATATCACTTATACTAGATAGCATTATTTCGTATTTTAATGTTTTGCTATTTTGACGATTGATGTGAATTTCATTACTTATCTCCCTTCAATTATGTTTTTGCTACAATAAACTATTCCTAAAAGTTTACTTTTTTTAGTATTGTGATTCATATGCAGTCTCTCATGGTCTATGTGACATTCCACGCGACTTACAAACACAACTTATGGCTACTCCCTTCAAAAAAATATGAAAAAAAAGTCAATTGAACATTTTATGTCATGTGGAACGCCACATAGATTACGTATGATAGGCGCTGATTATGAATATTATAATTTTTTTTCCAATTATATCTATAATATATTAAATATCATATCAAGTGATAATCATTTTTTTGATGATTTTAATTCTACTACAATTCAATTACTTCAATAATATCTTACTTTTCGTTTTTCAATAAATAATTGTCAACTGGTAACATCCATTAACTTGTGCATGAATACAAATCAATCGATATCAACAATATCTTTACGAATCATTGCTACAAAGGAGAAGCCTTCCACAACTCAAATGTGGCAACGTATAAGATTTTCTCGTGCATCCGGTTCTTGAGCCGCATGTTTGAAGTAGCTGTTAGGGCTTAATTGCCTTTTTTTTTCATTTATTCAGTCCCAATACAATCCTGAAACGTGAATACCTAGCAACTAACACATGATACCAACATTTACCTGTGCACATGAATCCAAATCAATCGGTACCAACACTATATAGGAGTCGCAGCTAACAAAAGAAACCTTTGCACGATTCCATTGTGGCAACATACGAGGTCTTCTTGTAATTGCTCCTTAAGAGTGCTTTATCCACTACAAAACACTTGCTACAACTGCTACGTTGTTGCACTATCAAATAAATGTTGTACTTCGAGTAGGACATGACCTAGTTTGAAGAAATGTGCCCGCAATCAATATTAATTGCTTGCCCTTCCCATAGTAGGAAGGTGCCATCCACTTGGGACTAATGTGTCATAAAGTTGAAAGGGCGAGAATTTTAAAATTAAGAAATAAAAGTGAGTATCAACTTGTTACAACACTTATAGATTGAGGGCTCACTGCAATATTCTCTATAATACTCAAATAATTATGTCAAGTAATTGGCAATATATTATTGATACAGAGCTGTTGAAGCGGAAGACCATAGAAAAAGAATATCAATCTTGGAAATGGAAACTTGTGCTAAATACCACGGATCCCTTTGTACAGGCGCATGTTAGCTCCACCCACTAAACCCAGTCTACGCAAAAATTCCACTTCCCATTCTTTTACGTGAGTTGTTGCATAATTGGGTTGGTAGTACTTGTTTTATGTTTATCCTTTCTTCATTGTTTTTGGCATTTCTATACTGCACCTAATCTCTTTGTTTTCTATCTGAGTCTGACCCATTTATTCATTTGCGGTGGTGGCTGTGTGTCTTTAATAAAGTTCTGAGTTGGTCAGTTGGAAATTTCGATCTGTTGTAACAATAGAGAAGAACGAGAGATATGAATAGATGGAGTTATAAAAATACTGCTTCTGTGTAGTCTCATCATTATTCTTTTTTACTTCTCCTTTGACCACCTGGGTAAAGAAAAAGTGAAAAAGGTAAAAACCCATAATCAGTCTATTTCAGTCAGGGGCGGAAGCTTTTCTCGTCTTTCTTGAGAGAAGTGAAAGTGCTTGCATTTTTCATTTTGAAGTGTTGCCTTTTACTTTCTTTTTGTTGGGCTTTTTGGAAAGAGAGACTGAGAGTTGGAAGAAAGAAAGCAAGAAATTATAGAGATCAAAAGCAGTAGAAATGATGCTAGCGTTTGGAAGTCCGTGTGGCAGTATTCATACAAGCAGTAGTTACAATGCTTTACTCAAGGAACTTCAGGTCTCTCTCTCTCTCTCTCTCTATCC
>CAIGRO010052208.1:12249-35422 GCA_903798355.1 Fraxinus baroniana
CGCCCCCCCCCCCCCCCCCCCCATGTGTATACATTATTTGATAATTGAATATGTGGAATTACTTTTATCTTTTGTAAAAAATACAACCTTTTCTAGTTTTCACTAAGTTAGCTTGAATTTTTCCTTTTTTTCTTTCTTGAGGTTTTCTTGGCATCTTGGTGTTTGAGTGTTTGAATTGAAGATGGGTATTTTTTTGTTTGAGGAATGAGTTAAATTTACATAAATTTTGTTAAGTTTTCTTCCACAAATTTACCCCATTTTTTATAAAGTTCATTTTTCTAACAGTAATTTTATGTTATTGAGGGTGAGAATAAGTTCAGTTTCTTTCATGGAGTCGAAAAGAAACTGGGATACAGGCTGTGTTATGTACCACATATAAAGCTTGATTTGTCCCTGTGAAATTTTGACTCCATTGTTGGCCTCATATTAAATTTGGGCTTTCTGTGTATTTATATTTCTAAATTGTCGTTTTCCTTTTATATGAAGTTTGACTAAAATTGGTAGCTTATGGTGGCTAAATAAAAGTGAATTTTTACAAATTTGTTTGATTTAACAAATTATGATTATGATTCTAGTTATTTTATGAACTTTTATGGTAGAATAGTTCTCCTGGCGTGATATTAATTACTTGTTTTGACATTGGTATTTTGATTAGTAAATATGGCGTGGTATTTTTGGTATTTTATGAACTTTTATGGTAGAATAGTGCTTATGGCGTGATATGAATCACTTGTTTTGACATTGGTATTTTGATTAGAAAATATGGACTGAAATTGGTGAGTCTCAAGCTGATAAAGACCGCATGCTGTTGGAGCTTGAGCAAGAGTGCTTAGAAATTTACAGAAGAAAGGTTGATGAGGTTGCCACTGCCAAGGTTCACCTTCATCAATCTGTTGCTGCCAAGGAAGCTGAGCTTGCAATGCTCATGGCTACTCTTGGAGAGATCCATGTTAATTCACCGGTAATTGAAACTCCGTGGGAATTGAATCAAGCATCAAGATTTTTTTTATTTCCTTTTATTCTACGCCTCATATTACATTTGTTATGTGATACATTTGGATTTAGTCTTCAAATGAGCTTAATTTTAATGTTCTTTTCCTTTAGCTTCCATATTTTTAATATCGTAGTGGAGTTTGCAAAACAATTAGCTAATATGAGCTTTGAGATTTCTATCTGAAATTAGATTTAATGACATAAAAGCATGTTTCTACATGGTGAAGGGGAAAAAAAAGGTTTCCTGGAATACCTCTTTCAGGTAAAATATTAGTCTCTCCTTTGGAGGCACAATAAAAAATCCTCACATCTTTCTTCATGGTTTGTGTTTAAAGGTGAAAACTGTATTTGTAATCTATATGGGAGTGACGGAAGCCTAAATAACTTTCTCTAGGTTGTCTTCTTTGATGTTACTAAGATGACTACCATAACATGTTATAATTGGAGTGAAAAATACTCGTTGCCTTTACTTTTATTCGAGAAGGGGGTGCCTTTTTTTTTTCTCATATTAATTTCTCTATATGAAGGATGTGATTTGACCTTGAAGGTGTAATTATTGCTGTTAGGAAAACTTTTGTCGTATTTTGGTGTCTTCTTTCCTAAGATCGACTTTAAGAGGAAGGAATTATGTGGCTTAATCAACGCTGAGAGAGTTTCAGTTTTTATGCATTAGAAAGCATTTCTGAATTCTTAACACATGAAAACTCTGAAAATACAATAGCCTGTCAATTTAGTGTCGTCGGAAGCGACCGTTAGTTGATAAAAAGAATGGAATGAAAGAATCTGTGGTGTTGCAGAATCAAAATTGGCTCCAGTAATGATTTTTTGTCTTTTCCTGAGTAGAAAACTCTAGCAAATTATGGGGTTGATCCACATTATGATGTTTGTCCCAAGAATTAGAATAGTCCAGCTTCTTTAGGCTACTACCACAAAATTATGGATCAACAAGCATTGAATTGTGGGTATTCTTTTAATTTGGCGTTCTGCTTGTACGAGTACAAATTTCCCAAACAGCTATGCTAGACTGATGAGATCCATATTATTATTTATTGTGCTCACTTTATTTAATGACATCATCATCTAAAAGATTGAGCCAGCAAAAAATTGGAGAATATTGTTTCATGTCTTCAAGACACTCAGTCAAGTGTGGAGTGAATTATTTTATAAAATTGCCATAGCAAGTACAATTACTGTAAAAAGTCATAATGAGATTTGATGCTAGGACTTCTGCTTGCTCAATTATCGTAATATTATTAGAGTAAGTTCAAAACACACCACTCCTAATGATCAATTTTATATCTGAAATCTTGTCACGTATATGCACAATTGAAAGGTCGAAGACTTGAAGCATATCTGTTCAGGTTTATTTTCCAATATGCACATTGAGAAAATACTATTCACACGACTCTGAAGAGGAAGGTCTCTGACATGCTGTTGAAGATCCTTAACTATGGTTTCGTGATACTACAATAAGATGATTAAATCAATATACTTGCTAGTGCATAACTCTGGAGAAGGAATTTATCATATATACAACTATGATTCTTCATCTTCATTGACATAACACCTTTGATGTCTGATGTAACATTGAGCAAAGTAAAACAAGATACATAAACAAAATTTATATGTTTAAATTTATAAGGGTAGGTCTTAAATGGTATTTTCACTGATCACAGCGTATCTTTTGATTTTTCTTCTCTCTCACTATCCTCTATCAGTCTTGCTCGTGTTGCAAAATATATATATTTACACATGCGCACAAATACAGCAATGGGATTGTGAGCAATTGAACTCACATCTCTCTAACTTTGTAGCTTCTATTCCAACTTCGGCTAATTTTAGGTTTTTGTTCTTCTAATTATTGGTATACTTGAATGTGTTCTTTTAGTCACCTGACTGCTACTTGGTGCTAGCCTCTTCCAGTTAAATTTTTTGTGCTGTGATGTTTACACAGCATTTGCATTTTGAAAATGGAACATCCGTGTTGTTACACAATTGGGTTTATCAGTATTGCGCCTTTAAACCTTTACCAGAGAAAAGGATATATAGACAGATGCTGATAGAAAAATGCAAACTAGGAGTTCAGTTTTTGTTGTAGTTTTTCATGCTATGTCAAATTTTTGAGGTTCTTCTGATTTTCTGAATGTCAGATGACATTGCTTATTGACCGAGCTATTTGTGAACTAACAGATCCAGTCAGAGAGGAAAGCAAGATCTTTGAAAGATCAGTTGTCCTCTGTCGCCGCACTTGTAGAGGACTTGACACTTAAGAAACAGGAATTGATGAAACAATTTTCAGATATAAAGGCACAGATTGAGAAGATCACTGGTGAGATTTCAGGACATGGCCATTTTGTCAATGCTATAAATGCCTTGACCCTCGAGGAACAAGATTTATCACAAAGAAAGCTTACAGAGTACCAGACAAATCTTCAAGCTCTTCAAAAGGAGAAGGTATGCATGAAGTGCTCGTTTAGTTAATTTATAATTTACCTATTTGCTGTTTTTCAGCTGAGATCTTGATTATTTTATTTATAGTTAATGACAGTACTCATATATGCATATTACATTGTACTGTTTATCCCTTCTAAGAAGTAAGAATTTACTTAAGTCTGGTTACTACATTTTTAACTAACAAAATGAAGTTCCTCCTTTAGATAAGTGTATTTGAAACTTGCAGATATCTTTTACGCCAAAATGTTTCCAAATGCAACACTAGGTAGTGGAGAAATCTCACAGTTGAGCAACATGTATTACGTTCTGCAATTCTACCATATTTTTCCTTTACTCTCGTAAATTTGAATTTTGTGTCTTCCTTTCTTGTCTGCAACTGTGTCTGAATTTGGTGTCCGCTTCGTGTCATGTTTGTAATGCGTGTCCATGCCTTTTAGCTCAGTACTAAGAATGGCTGGGACAAATAGCACTCATCTTGTTTGTATTTGGAGGCCTGTTGTAGTGACTAAATCATAGAAATTAGGAGGGCTAGTTAGTAGCGACAAGCACAATATCAGAAGAAATTATCTGCTATGACATGATATAAACATTTTCATGTAAAGCTTCGATATAGGCACATGCACGACTGATGAATTTAAGTTATTAATATGAAGGATGTGTCATTTTTATCATCTGCAGTCTGAACGCCTCCAGAAAGTCCTGGATTATGTCAATGAAGTGCACTCCTTATGTGCTGTACTGGGTTTGGACTTCGCTAAAACTGTGAATGATGTGCATCCTAGCTTAAATGTAACAAACATGGAACAGTCCAGAAATATCAGTGACAGCACATTAGAGGGTCTAAATCAGGTCATCGTGAGGTTAAAAACTGAGAAGAAATTTCGATATCAGAAGGTATTCTGCCTCTCTAATAATCCTGTGTTGGCCCCTTTTTGATTTTTCATACTAAACTATAATTACTGCAGCTGAAAGATGTTGCTGGGTCACTCTTTGACCTCTGGAATTTAATGGACGCAACAAAAGAAGAGAAGATTAAGTTCTTGAGAATTACTTCGATTCTTGATTTGACAGAATCAGCAATTGTGGAACCAGGTTCTCTTTCGATGGAGATTATTGAACAGGTTTGAATGTATCATCATCACACCCGCCAACTCTCCTTCATCTAGTTGAACCTAGGTTCTGTAATATGATTTTCTTCTTTCAGGCATCAGCGGAGGTTGAGAGGCTAACTAAACTTAAAGCAAGCAGGATGAAAGAACTTGTCGTGAAGAAGAGGTCAGAGTTAGAGTATATATGCTGCAAAAACCATATTCAACCTGATTCAAGCACGGCTGCTGATAAAACTAATGCTATGATAGACTCTGGTAAGGAATCTCGTTCTCATGTGATACTCCCCTTTTCCCAGCGGTTGACGTCCTCTGTTTCCTTTCCAGTAAATACTTTGCAATTTTTGTAGGTCTTGTGAGTCCTTGTGAGCTCTTGACAAACATTGAAGCACAAATAGAAAAAGCAAAAAATGAAGCTCTGAGCCGCAAAGAGATAATGGATAGGATATACCGATGGCTTTCTGCCTGTGATGAGGAAAATTGGCTTGAAAATTATAATCGAGTAAGCTCCAATGTAGTAGGATCATAAATTAGTCTAGCTTGTGGATTTATGTTCACATACATATTTACTATTCATAATACATTGTCGTTAGGGGTGAGAGTCGTTCTGAGAATGTTCTAATCACTTTTGTGATTATCAGGATGAGAACCGTTACAGTGCTGGAAGAGGCACACACATAAACCTAAAGCGTGCAGAACGAGCTCGAATTACCATAAATAAGATTCCAGGTAAGTTTTAGAGCCTTCTGTTGTCTAATCTTGACTGAACTGATATTACTTTGGGATCTAATGGGTTGTGATTTCAGCAATGGTTGATAATCTGATTAGCAAGACACTAGCATGGGAGGATGAGCAAAAGAAACTGTTTCTTTATGATGGCGTAATTTTTTCTGAATTGTGTCAAGCAGTTTGAAAATCTATAAAATATTTGCTATGTTGGTCGACTTGATTTGATTTGATTTGATTATTCTTTTGTCTACAGGTGCGTTTGGTTTCAATTTTGGAGGAGTACAAGCTAGCAAGACTGCAAAAAGAAGAGGAGAAAAAGCGAGCTAGAGTAATTTTTTTTATGGATAAAATTAAGTAATTTGTGTAACTGTGGTTTGTATTCGGCAAAGTTATTAAGGGAAGGAAGGTTTTTCTGTTTTGGGGAGTCAGAGGGAGGCTTTACTCTGTTTGGAAAATACATGTCCGTGCACAAGCATGTGTAATAAAAGTCACCTTATGGCTTGGACAAAATATGTAAACCATGTTGATGGTTTGGAGTCAACATGAATGAAATTACTTAACAAAAGCATCGCCTTAACCATTTTCAATATGCTTTAATACAGTCATGCGTTAGATGGCACTGAAGTTTCTCTGATGTTATATATATTTACCTCTGCTCAGGATCAAAAGAAACTCCATGATATGCTACTTGCTGAAAAAGAAGCCATGTACGGTTCTAAACCAAGTCCAAGGAGAAGCAACAGCTTCAGAAAGACAAATGATTACCATGTCAATGGAAATGGATCGGTGACTCCGTCACCCCGTCGAATGTCGTTGGGAAGTTCAACTCCAGAGCTCTCAACACCCCGCTCCTATTCTGGGCGCCAAAATACATACTTTAAGGAAATGAGAAGGCTTTCTACTGCGCCCCTCAACTTTGTGGCCATAGCAAAAGAAGATACCATGTCATTTTCATCTGTTTGTGGTTCTGAGCCTGAGTCTCCGCCTCAGAACCAATAGTAAACATTGATTGGTATGTCTTGCCTTTTCTAATCTATGCAGTACTGCCTTAAAAACTTTTTAATTTTTCTGCCTGATGCAAATCGAACATATGAATTGTGTTACATTTTTTTTGTGGGATCCAAGTCTATTATATGTCAGGTCATTCTAAAATTAATTTCATTAAATATTTACAGAATGAGGTTTTTGTCAACTTATATTTGATAGATTGGCTACAAAATTATATATTTGAACTCATCTCCATAGTTTTACACATGCACCAATGTTGGTTAATTTTTAACTAGTAGTTAAAAAATGATGTATTCTGCATTCTATTTCATCCCTGGTGATTTATTAGAGCTTGTGGTATGAGTACAGAAAGGAATAAGAGTACTTAGTGGTCTCATGATTTAGGTATTAGAGTTACTGGCACTATGACGGCCAAGTAATATGCTAAACCAAATATTACACGTATAGTGCATCCTGTATCTTGCTTCAAATGTATAAAGACTGTTCAGTCAGGAATTACATGTTAAAATATAATTATTATTATTGAAAATACACGTATGGTATACACAGATTAACCATGGAACTCTATAAGAGTTTTCTCGTACTTTAATGATATACATTAAGTCCCTCCCCCAACCAAGGTCCTAGTCTGCCACTGGTTTCGACTGCATTTCTTGAGAAGCTTACAACTTGATAAATTTCTAGTTTTTTATTTATTGCTTGATATTCTGTGCAGAGAAACATGTGAAAAGAGCACAGTGAACAGCTTGTGAATATGGCAACGTGAACAGTAAAGTAGAATAAAATTAAGATGTGTTGGGTGTAGGACAGTGGTAAGTTGCATTTAAACAGCTTGTTGAATTGAAGTGCAAGGTGATGCTAAGCTCTAGTGCTAGTACTTTGTTGTTTATAAGAATAGGCAAATATTGTGTTGGAATTAGGATTTGGTGCCCGTGTACTGAGGTTTATGTTTTGTTATTTACATTTGAATGTGTATACGGTTAATTTGATCGCTTAGGGACCTGACTTCGATTTGTTTGTCTGAAATAGAAAATGTATGGTAACGTTTTGATGTTTATAATGATCTTCCCGAGGTTCAAAAACGGATGGAATTTGCTTTTACATCAGGTTGGTGGCAGACTGCTGTTTACAGAATGGATAGCAATATTTACTGTATTGAAAATGTAACTGAGCCGGTCGGCTCAACTGTGAAAACCAGAAGCCAGTCCAGTTATTGGGAAAAATTGACCTCGATAGATCCTGATTCGACTCTTGACCCTTTATCGAGACTAGTTGAACGTTTAATATACATTATGATTGAACATAATCCATAAAGAAATCCTTAATTTGTTTCTACAGATTTATGTGCTAAAAAACAAGTTCATAAACTCGACAAGTGGACGGACCATTTTGGTTGCCATCATATAGGCCACAAAGGCTTAGATTACAGTGTTCTGCTGCACATTTTGAAATGAAAACCTCAGAAGGAATGTTAAAAGGTGGCTCAAAAAGATTTTTTAACACTGGAGCGTTCGAGGAAATCTAAGAAACACAGAAATAAATGAAGAACCGCGCATTGGAGAAAGTACGCATGCTCATTACTCTACTTAATAGCTAAAATTCTTTGAGACTACAACTGGGAATGAGTTCCATTCAATATTAGAGTTATATAATACGATGACAAAAAGTAGCAGGGAACAAAGGGATCTGAAACAGAACAGATCCGCTCTTTAGGCCCGGCTAAATAGTGTAAAAAGTGTAAGCCTCAACATTTGCCGCTCTTTACATTTGATTTAAAACTCATTACAGATTTTTGCAGCCGAGTGTTTTTCTTAAAAGCATACAGCTTAGAACTGCCTCTATCCCTCATTGTATCTAGACTACTGCAGGGGGTTTGGTACGATCAACATTTTGATGTTCTTCCGTAGTTACTCTCAACCGGCTTTTCCCGTCTATGTTGCCATTGCACTCTTCACTTAGCTTCTTCCAATCTGCTTCTGGGGAAGTGCCGTTGTTACCATCTAATTTCTGAGAGTCAATGTCCTTTTCTAGCAGAGATGGTGAGTCAGCAGTAATATTTTCAGTTACTGGAGTTGATGTAGCCTGATTTACTGAATTACCAGAGCCTGGTGGAGGAAGGAAAACTCCAGTGCCAGGGAGTGGTAGGCGAGGTGGAGGATGCCTAGAAAGTGGAACAGGCCATCCAGAAGAGGCAGGCGGGACCACAACTGGTGCAGGAAACGGCATGGCAGGTGCAACTGGGACAGGAACAAATATCGGTTGAATGCCGTTTGGTGATGGAACCTGAGGATGAGCAGTTGGAGCTGGCAATACACCAGTAGTTGGAACTGGGACAGTGTGTTTAGGGGCCACTGGATGGCGAATATGATTTGGTGAACGACTAATAGGTGGGACCCAATGGGAAGGAGGTGCTGCTACAGATGAAGGTAAACGTTGAACGTCACTAGGTGCGGTTTTCTTTGGTAGCAATTTTGTCATCGTAACAAGCATACGCCGCTTTCCCATGGAAGGCATCGCATGTCTGGCAAAATCTGCGGATCTTCCTTGCATTACAAGCATGGATCTGTGCATTATAATGGCAACTGAAGTATGTTAATTGACACAGCACAAGAACTCATGGCGGTACATCTCAATTTTCTACAAGACAAATGCAGACAAGCACAGCGAAGTTGAAAGGAATAGTTTTAATGAGAAGTAAACCATCCAAGTTTTTTTTTTTTTTTTTCCTTTTGGGGAGGGTGGGGGGGGGGGGGGGGTTTGGGGGGCAGTGCCCCCGAAAAATTTTTTTTTGGAGTTGTTGAAATTTTTTCCTTTTGGGGAGGGTGGGTGGGGGGGGGGGGTGTTAATTGAAGGCCAGTCCAACCAAGATGAGTTGTTGTTGGCAGGGACAGACCTTGGCTGTACCTTTTCAAACAATTTTCATAAACTTCGTAAAGCCTAGTCAAGGGCATATCAAACTCTTGCATACAAAGCCATTCCTACAACTGTAGTGCATTCAATCCTTAAAAGTATATTACATGACAAGTAGTCAGTTGCCAAAGAAAGAGCACATACCCTGGTGAAACAGAGAGTTTGAGAGAACCTCGATAATCCCCGGGATGGTCCGCTGTAATTACCTTACCAAAAGTCATATCACATTCCGTTAAGAACAGTACACATACAGGCCTACTAAACAACTGTGGCCAGATATGAGGCTGTGAGAAATCACCCTACAAATACGAGCAAACAGATTAGATTTACTTAGCTGTGTTCTCACAAATCTTTAAACATTGGAAGTCTACAGAGAGCAACCTCATTGAAGATATCAATAATGCATGAGTCTGGTTTCACACTAACAACTTGCAAAGTAAGTAAGCGATCAATAACATCTTCAAGCAAGGCAGGAATGGGCACTGTTTTCCGATCTGCAAAATTTTCAGTAAACTTCAGTGAACGTGTCTACTAGAAAATATGAAAATAAAAATGCTTGATAATTTGCAACACTGCTCATAATGATGCCTTTGGAGATCCCAGAAGCAGATTCATCTTCAGAAGGGGCATCTGTGATGGAGACACCCAGTTGAATCATCTCTCTTCCATGTCCCCTTGTAGGTTTCTTTGAGACAAGAAAAGTCTGACCTGGTCATTGTGAAACAAGAAAAGACACATTAGAATGTGAATACAGGGTGTCAAACTTGAGAACAAGAATGTTTATTCACACGCTAAAATAAGCATAATCCACTGACAGACAAAGCATTGTGAATTCAGCAAAACACACTAGTTTGCTATAATATGCGAGAGTTTCATACTGCCGACAGGAAAATGCATGAAAATATTCTTATATTTCACCATGAAGTCCGGACAGAGATATCTTTCCTCCCCGCCACAGTTTTTCATCTTCCAATTAAAGACAAAATTCATCCACAAATAATAGCATAAAATAAATGCCCTTTTCACTTTCATAGATACCGGAGCAATTTTTTAAAAGGAAAACAGACAGCATTCTGTCTAACACCAATTCTCGTTATGATCACTGTTGCGTAGGTTATAATGGCACTGACACGTGTAATTAGCTAAAGGATTTTTTCCCTTTCCTCTTGAAATACAACTTGACTCTAAAAATTCAGAACAAGAGAACGTACATGTGACTACTTAAAACTTCTGGTCTGTTCATTTGTTCCAGAAATTATAGAACTTATGAAGATTTAGCCCAATCCTCATTTTTGAAACTCACTTTTTCCCAAACTCATTTTCAACTAGACATTCTCCAAAAAAATACATCTTACAAAATATATTCTCAAACAGGGCCTTAATGCTTTGAACATGTACAGGAGGCATTGTAATCGATACATCATACTATCAGTATATTAAATAAGTGTATGATTTATTATTTGACATTATACAAACTAGCCATCTTAACAGAAAGGTTTGTTTAATCAAATTAGATGGAAACATAATGAAACAAGAAACTTCACATCACAAACTTTATCCTGGAAAAGGCGTCACAACAATCATTTATCATTTATCCTGGAAAAAGCATCACAACAATCATTTATCAGTTCCCAAAGGGAAGTAATTATTTGATATAATGATGTGAAATATTTACCAACTTCAAGGAGGAAGTGAAATATAATTATTTGATATAATGATGTGAAATATCAATTAACAACCAGAAAATTAATTTAAATAATAGATTGCTGACAAAGGAAAAAGAAAATTGAGTTCCCTAAAAGTTAAAATGATTAAGGCACTCAAAATCCCATCAGATAATCATAAACTAGTTAGAAGAACAATATAGCGTAACAAAGGAAGAAGCAGCTATAAAAGGCAGTACTTGATAAAAATGTATAGCACTTGTAAGATAACTCTGATCTTCGTGAATTGAGATCCTTATCGTATTCTAGAACCAACTCACACGTGTGAAGGACACAGGCACTACTCCTAAGGTGGAGTGTCAGTGTCTAATACATAACAAACTCTTAGGAACGCATGACCAACACGCCACTTTTAGTATCCTTTTGTTTATTTATTTTTAGATTTTTCAACACATCACAGACACTCCATGTGGCATCTAGTGCGTCCTATACTTATTGATTTCTGATAAGCAAGGACACGTCCTTAACACGTCAACTGCATGACAAGCTCCGCTTTGTAATTTTGGAGTATGAAAATCGGAAAATTTTATACTATTAAAATTTAACTTGTATGAAAAATTCAAAATAATGTGAAAAGTTCTATGACCATCACGTCGAATTTATTTTTATATCTAGCCTGTATTTTGTACAGATTCTTTGAAACTCATTTTTTTTTTCAAATTCATTTTCAATCACACATTCTCTCAATAAAATAATTTTACACGTTGACTTAGTTCATACTTTTTAACCACACATTTTCCAAACAAATATTTTTTTTACAAAATTTATTCTAAAAAATCTACATCAATTATCAGGCCGCTAATATATGAATTTTTTCGTTTGTTGGCACTAGAAAAGAAATCATAGAACCCAAAGTTAAATAGCCGCTCCTATAATCCAAAAGTTTTCATCAACAAAATTCAAAATCCAAGCTAATAGAAGGATTAATTTTATTTGAAAAATAAAAAGTACGAAAAATAGAAAAAGTAAAAAAATATAAAGATATAATATACAAATGTATAATTTTAAAGAGTTCTAGTTACGCAAAATCCATGATATTTTTACATATAAGCTTCCTAATCATCTTCATTTAAGAAATTTCTTTCTGGGACACCCACAAGACCTACTTAGGTTACATTTACTGTATCACGGAAACAGATAAGAGATTCCTGCAAAGCCTTGTCCTATCTCTTCTTCTCTATTAATTAGCCTGTAAGCATAAAACCTTTCCAAGCATTTCTAGAAAACTTCACTGTTCTGGCAACAGATTAAACTCTAAATCAGTAACCAAAATCTCTTATGCTGAAGATTGGAGATACATCATTTTTTCAAGCCTTATTTTGTGGATACTGCTATCTGTGACCGCACTCTCAGCCACAAAGATGGGCGTTCTGTCACCCAAAAACTTGAGTATCCTTAGAGCGGGCCTTTATGCCTAGGAATGTCAAATTAGAATTCTAAGTCTTCGATGATTTAGCTCTTCCCCAAGGATATCTGCATTGGTGCTCCATATTTTTTTGCATTTCAATTGGTACAACTTTACCATACTAATATTAAAATCAAAAGTTCTTTCTCATACACAAATAAGATGCCATCAAGGTGATTTTGCATTTATTTTTGGAACTTTGACGTAACATTGTTTGAATTTATTCTACAGCATAGTTACTTCAATTTGAACTAAAACCTACATCATTATCCATGAAGTGTTACCATAGATGGGTTGAGTCTTAATAGCACATTCTTTTATTTATTTCAAATTATTCTTTAACAGATTTCGTTGCATTATACAGATAGAATTCATTATGGTCCTTTTGAGTTTTGTAGCACATCTTACTGTTCAATCCAAATTGATTCTGGACTTCACTAAGGTAAGATTTATACACCCACAATGAATCCTGATTCCAGTCTAATAAAGAAAAGCCACTGGACTTCAGAAAGACTAGAGAAAGCCAAGGCATAGGAAAGTTGTAACTTAAAGACCGTATTAGCAAACTCCACTGTTATTTCTCCCTTCTTGTGTTCATTATCTTTTCCAGATATCCACCAAGAGGTGAAGGAATAAAAGATACTTAATAACTAAATATAAAACACTCTTTAAATTACATAATCTTCAATATTTCAGGCTATTACAGAAACCTTTAAGTCAATTCAATAGCTTTGAAATAAGTTGTGACAAAAATGTGGAAGTCACACAATCGGAAGATTCTTAATCTCAACTAAGGTAAAGAATGATTTAGTCCCTTCCTATGACATCCAAAATACATACGCATCCAGAGGGAAAAAATAATTTCATTTAAATGCCCAAGAGAAAGGCAGATTAACACCAGAATATACAAATCTGCTGTGTAGACCGTGGAGTGAAGTCCAGAAGATCCATGTTTGGTATAGGCAACTTCTAAGACTCAGATATATATGTTTTATGATCTGCAGTCGACAGCAAACTGCATCACTAGCAGAATGTGAATAGGAATTAATTAGATTGTTCGATTAGATTTCATAACTGTTAAGGTTAGCATCCAAATAAGCACGTGGTTAGCCATTACAAGCTGCTGCCACGTGAGCGCTTATTTCCTGTTTCTTTTTCCACCTTTCAACAAGGAAACGAAGAGTCACGTGTACATTTCTACAGGCAAATTTAAACAGGAACTAGTTTTAGATAAAGGTAAGTGTCATTCATATAAAATGGTAGGAACCAGTAAACTTGCCTTGCAATTGTCCTCTTCTCCCAGAAGCTCTCAAATCATTCACCAGATTAACTAGTTTAGAAACTTCTAAATCATCAAATAGTTCTTCATACAGCTTCAACCCATCAACCACATTAACCTGCGGCAGGAGACTGGTGTACCTTAGCAGTCCATGAATTGAGGCAAATCCAGGTACTAATAAATGGATTCTGTGACGGTTTGGAGCCAGAATGATGTTGATAAGAAAACTTTACCAATTTCCCATCATATGACTCAGTACGGACAAAAGTTTTTGGAGTAATGTTAAGATTCTGTTTCTCATTCAGTATTTGTATGGATCGAGATTCCTCACTTACAATGCAAGACCCTAAAAAGGAAGAATAACAGAATTAGAAATTTGTCATGGTCCAAGCAGATGTTTTACAAGCCACAAAACATATTTGGATAAAAACTCTGCACACGTAAAACATAAGTTTATTAAACTTGTTCAAATGACAGTTGTCCTACACTACTATTTTCCCAAATAAGAGAAACTCGAACCACAATAATAGGATTGAGGAAAAATATACACAGCTTTATATATTCTAGAAGAATAATTGAGCCACTAAGATAACTCACACCTAAGTCTGCAAAAGCAAAACTATAACGAATAAAGATAAGAGTTATAACCAAAGAAGAAAGCAGGCATGTTAGAGTTTGAATAAAACCTTCATCTGCGCCCTCTGTCTCACATTCTGAATCAGCAATAGATCCTTGCGTGCTTCCTGAAGTCTTTACCGAGCTATCTACTTCACATTTTGCAACAAATTGTGTCACATTGCTATTTAACAACAAGCAATAATATCAATAGATGTTATCTCAGTTAAGGGCACCAGGTGAATAAGTCAATAATTATTTATTGTTTTGGATCAAGATTAAAGGAATTGGTCCAAAAAAGATCAAACATTTATTCAGTGAGAAAGAAAAAGTGAAATCTGAAAGAGAGGTCTTTATGCCTTTACAGTTTCTATTGGTTTCATTTGAATAATGACATTATAAAAGTAATGTAAGAGCACATCCTAAAGCTTAGGCTTTCTGTAAATTCTGAGGCTATGACACTGAGAAGTAAAATAGTGAAAAAAAAATCTTATGGTAGTTCCTGTATTAATAGTAGATGGAAACGAGGTGCTTTGGCTAAGAGGTAATATGGATCCAGTCAGAAAATTTTAAGCCATGTTTTACCCATTAAAACTCAAAATCATTGTTTTCTGAGAGGTGAACTTGGGTTATCCATGCACTGATGGGGAGACAACCAAGAACTGTGGCACTCTAGTGAAAGCAAAGCATTTTCCAAGGGAAAAATATAAAACGCAAATATCTGTGGCATTATAGACAATATATTGCAACTTGCAATAATACAAGAGATGAAACGAAGAAATTGCATCCATTTTCTGAAAATTACAGAGTCCCAACTTATACACCAATGAACGTCTCGACATGCTTATTAAACATCCAACATTATCATATTTATTTATTTTCGTTCTTTTAGGGAGGCGAATATTGAGCAAAAGTTTCAGAAGGCATATTTACATATGCAATTAATCATAATTGAGTATGAGAGGTAAGCTCAATAAACTTGTCAACAACTCTACAACCTAAATTATTTTCAAAAAAAAAAAACGAAGCATACATAAATTTGCTTCTTAACTTGACAAAAGCCATAAATCCAAGGTCTTCAAACCATAATTACTCAGTTTACATGGGAAATTCTTTACGTCTACGACCACCTAAATCTTCTTTCCTTTAATTTATCCTCAATCCTACAACCGCCATTTGTTGTCTATATATTCTCATTTTTTAATTATCCATTGTAGTACAGTCTCCTAAGAAGCATCGACACGAACACGCCAACACGCGATTTTTAAAAAAAGTTCCGATACGATACGTCGCCGACACATTGATTACAAAAAAAAAAAAAAAATTAGGTTATTTTAATTTTATAGTTTAAAGAAATAATTTTTTATACTTATTGAATAATATATATAATAATAAATAGAAATCAAAATATTATATATTGTTTTATAAAAAAAAATGCAGCTATTGAAAAAGACACAATACGTATACAACATGAGAAATTTTACAGTGGTAGGCCCTACAATTTAAAACTTTCATTGGTAAAATGATGACTTCTCCACTGTGCACTGTTTTCTTTATTTATTTATTTTCTTTCCTTTCCCCAAACACACCTTCTCAGACGACAATTCCACAGGTCTCTTCCTCTTCCTCCACAGGTCTCTTCCTCTTCTCTTTTTTCTCTTTTTCTTTCCTTCTCTTCCTTCTTCCTTCCCCAAGCTGCCAGAGTTCTGCCGGCTGCCTTCTCTTTTTCCTTCTTTTTTTCTCTTTCTTCTGCCTTCTCAGTTCCACCGGCTTCCCACCTAAGCCTCCGACACGCTGCAAGTGACTCCGATACGCATTGGAGGAGTATCTGTGTCCGATACGTTGTCGTTGGCAGCGTGTCGGCGCTTCTGAGACAGTCCCACATCCATTTTAACTTCTTCATTTCAGCTAGACTCATCTTATAAATATTCTGTCTTTAAATGGCCGAACACTCGTTACCATAATATAGCTAACTAATAACCATTTTCTCTTGCCTTTTAGATTCATAGATATCTCCTGGTCACACTAATACTCTACAGGACTTCCTCCATCCAACTTACTTGATCTAATCATATGCATTAGACGATCAGTAAGTCGCCTACCTGCCTAAATCAATTACGTTTTTGGGACAACATCATCCTCTATAGCGATTTCACTATCATCCGTATTTATACTAGGACATTTAACGTATTCTATTCTAGACCTACTTAATTTAAAATCATCAGATTCCAAAATTCGAACTTTGTGCTTTTGTCCGTCCTAATCTCATCAACTAAATTATGTCTCACTGCCAGATCTACTCTTGTGACTACTCAAGCATTTATATCCTTGATAATATCGATAATCATCCTTTCTAGCACCTACTACAGCCCTATCCTAGGCAGACTATAATAAGCTTTTCTTTAATTAAATCACTAAAACTGTATTGCCAACTCCCTTCAAAGTGCAAAAATTCTTACATCTTCCTATGTGAAATTATAGAGCAATTTGTCTCATTGTTTAAAGATGGCAATTATAGAAACTCTTAGGGAAACCATAAATGTCAATTATGCATGACTTGAAAACCAATTAAAACCCAATGAATCAGCACCAATTAATTCGAGATGGTAAGTATCACACTATCATAAATATATTAAGCCCGTGTTTGGTCTAGATTCTTTAAAATAAATTTTTCATCAAACACATTTCCTCGTATTCTTCCAATAAAATAATTTTGCACTGTGAACCCCGTAACTTTTCCTACTTCTTAATGAAACATTGTCCAAAAATCACTTTTCACAAAATCTATTGAGCCCTAAATTCAAATTGCACCTCAATATTCACTAAACCATAAATCCCTAGAGGACAATAATTATGAATTATGCATCCAAATAAAACAACTATCCTTTTATAACATTCATTTACATGAGAATTCATGCATAAACTTACACACACAAATATATATACACATAGAAGTGTGTACGTAAACCTAAAAACATCCTCCATCATTACTGATCGTCTTACCTTTCTTCTCCTCTTTCCCATTCTTCTCCTCCACTTTCCCTCTCTCTGCTCCTTCATTTAAAATGTTATTCTCCCTCACATCTTCATTTGTATCTGCATTGGGTTTGACATAAACATTCAAATTCTTAGAATTCATCTCCACACTCGAGTTCTGCCCCTCTCCACCTCCTCTATGGCCCCGAACTCCTCTCCTGTACTCCTTCAAGTTTCCCATCTTTACACCCCCATCAAACCCTGCAACCCTCTGCTGCCGCCTCCATCCAACCTGCTGCAGAGCATAAATCACCTCGGCCACTGGGAAATACTGTTGCATATGCAGAACAGGATTCCAATTGCACCTCCTCTGCTGTATACACCCTATCACCCCATCATACTCCCCTGGCTCCCCAATGACCCCCAAGTGGTGGCACAGAGAGTCTATTATCGCGTTTGCAGCTGCAAATTCCCCCCTCAACCACATCAAAAACCCATCTCTCTCGTCTAATTGCTGACGCTGTTGGTACTGGTACCACTGCCCCCTCACCGCCACCGCCTCTCCCGGCCCGGGAATTTTCTCCGGCGCCACCACATTCCCAGATTGCATTGCCATATAATTTAGCTAGATATATAAAGTAATATATATAGAACAATCAAAACCTTGAAATGTAAATTCAAGTAAATAATATTTTTATATGTGTTTATAATGACTTTAGCTGAATGCCTGCTGTTGATCGGATCTAGAGGATCTATGGAAAATGGGGGTGAATCCGAGGGTAATTCCAGAAGAAGGAACTATGGTAGATGAGTAAATAAGGTGGATTTTGTGGGCAAATGAATGTAGCAGTACTGTTACAGATCTGAGAGTGACGTGATACCCAAAAAGATAGTCCTATAGTTATTTTCACACAGATTAAAAAATGGTAGTTAGTATAGTTAGAGTATTAAATTTTCCTATGTTTTTCCATCTATACTTTTTATCTCTTATCTAGGTAGTTGGAGATGTATTAAATAAGAGTATATATGAAAATGAAAAATTTAATACATGTTTAAAATGGAAACATAACTATCTTTTTGGAACGGATAAAAATAGTATACAGGACTATCTTTTTGGGACGGAAGGAGTAAAATTTTAGAAAAATGGCTTGTGAAGCACGCGTAAAATTGGAGTAAATAAATACGATAGTAGGTAGACTCTCTCTCCCCCTCATTTCTGGTTTCTGTTATTTAGGCCATGTTTGAACTAAATTATTATCTTATTAAAATAAAAAATATGATCATTATTCATCACATTAATATTTAAATTCAAATTTTTTATCTCTTGTGTAGACCCAATAACGACTATATTTTTCGTTCTCATTTTACAATAATTTGGCTCAAACATGGCTTTAGCCCTTCGTTGAACTATTTTTTCCACAAAAAAATATTCTTGAACAGTAATTTCATCTCATTTCATTCATACATTTTTTAATAAAATAATATTACATATAAATTTGTTTTAAAAAATTATTATTTAAGTACACATTTTCCATCATCACTATTACAAAATTCATTTTCTTAAAAAAAAAAATGGAGCTCGAGTTTGAGCAAGTTTTTCTCAAAATGCATTTTAAAATAGCATTTTGATCAAGAATGTATAGTTAAAAAGTTAGTGAAAAATTTTAAATTAACGTGTAATATTATCTTATTAAATAATATGGTTGAAATAAGAGGGAAAAAAATGCCATCGAGTTATAATCTCAATTTATGTAATGGTAATATGATATTAAATAATAAGTACAATTGAATGAGTCATTTAATTTCACATTCCATTCGGTATATCACCTAACACAAATATACTAAGATTATAATTCAGTGAAGTTAAATAGTATTAATCAATTTTATTTTATTTTTGCTTTGTTTTACTTAATTAATTCTTAATCTTTAACTTAAGCTCCTCTCACTGTGTGAAAAAAAAAACGGCGTGATGCTACTAACATCTTGTTTGGCCTCAATTTTCTTTAAATTTATTTTTAATCGTATATTTATGAGATTCATAACTTTTATCAATTTTTTAATAGATATTTTATCAATTTTTATCAAAATCTACTAAAATTTAATTTTGTAGTCAAACTAAACAGAGCTGAGTGTATGTTTGGTAAAAAAAAAAAATAGAAAAATAAATGTTATAAGTTGTGAGTTTTACGAAATGTTTGCATAAAAACCATTGATCAATTTACAAACTCGAACGAGCTTTGTTGAACATACACTTAATCGGAGTAATTTTAAGTTAATAAAAAAAATGTGGCATTTTTAAGTTTTTCAAAATTTAAACGATATTCTATAATATTTTAATGTTGTATATATTTAAATAGCATTAATTAGTCTGAATTAGTTTTAGTTCATCGATCAAATTTGTAATTTTCGTGTTATAATTGGAGCTTGAGTCCTTGGAGTTGGAGCCATGCGCATTCCACCCACGACTCGTCTTGAACTCCAAGGTCAAAGATCTAACCTCGCCACCAGGGGTGGATCCAGAAAAAAAAATTTAATAATACGTAAAAAAGTTGTTTTTGCTTTAGGAAAATTACTACAAAAAATGTGAATTGGCCAATGCTCGCCCCACGAGTTTGTTAGCCGGTTAGTTCCACACCAGTGACCCTGACGGCCTGACCTTGCAATAGGTTCATACCTGGTGATAGGGTCCAACGTCCTTATTCAACTACGAGTCCTACTCCCCCTATACTCGCAATGTCCTCGCTAAGATGCGAGTTCTTAGACCAGGAATCCCATCAATTTTGGTCTAATCATAAAGGTGTTTTCAATACCTGTAGGATTGCAACTCTTATATTCTGTATATACCCATGATCCATTATTCATGTGCGCTTTTTTATTATTGTTCACTTGAAAGTCTCAGCTCTTATATTTTTCTCCAACTACTTCTTGACTTAAGTACCAGAGGGCTACTAGAACGATTCCCTTAGCTTTTTTTGCAAGTTATTCGTAGATCGTATTCTTATTCGTCCCTCATATTTTTTTTCTTGTGATTTAATGAGCATCTATACTCATCTTATGCTAAGCACTCGTAACGAGTCACGTTATTTAATTGGTGGATAAAAAATTGAATTGAATTTATTATCCACCAATAAATTAATATCACACATCATCAGTGTTTAGCATAAGATGAACACTAATGCATCATTTTTCCTTCGTATAGTTAGCATCTTTAAATGTGTGTTTGAGTCATATTTTTGGAAAGAATAAGTTTTGTAAATTTGAAATTTTTGAGATAGTGTAGTTAAAAAGTAAGAAAAGAAATTTAAATTTATTTGTAAAATCATTTTATTGAAAGAATGTGAATAAAAATGAATTTTTATATTTATCATAAATGTAGTCCCTAACTTACAAAACAACAACTAGCGGTGTCAATGGACCAAGTCGAATTGGCTAGCCTTATTCTCACATGAGCCGAGCTCATGGTTCATTCGAGACAAGACAGTCAAGTGAACTCACAAGCTCACGAGTAGAGCTGATCTTACAAGCTAGAGGTTTTTTTTTTAAAATCACCAAAATGATGTTCGGTCACTTTTTACGAGCTCTATCCACGAGCCACTTGTGAGCTCGACAAGCCGAGTCTTACTTGGCTAATGCTCGACACGACCCCCGAGTAGCGCCCATGGGACGAGCTCCTCGAACCTTTTGCCATCTCTAGTAGCACCACATCCATCGCCTATCCGAATTTTCCAAATTTATACCAAAAAAGAAGAAAATTTGTAATACGATTCAAGTGTTATGTTTTGTTAGATGGGGGCACCGTGTCTATGTCCGTTAATTCTTTTACAAAACAAAACAAGCCACTTTCCTCTCATCGAGGCTGAGATTGAGCCTGTGCTGCCCATGGGTCAAGTTTCGTCGAGTTACTCAACTATTTTGCCACCTCCAATAGCACCACATCCACTGTCTATCCGTATTTTCCAAATTTCAACCAAAAGAGAGGAAAAGTTGTAATAAGATTCACGTGTGATATTTTGTTACATAGGGTACCATGCCTTTGTCTAGGTATGGCAAAAAAATTCGACAAATCCAATACCCGTGGAGCCCCGCCCTGAACCGGGGGGGGGGGGATTACCAGCTTAATCGGGTATTGGGGATGGGGCGAAAAATTTTGCCCCGAAGTGGGTCCGGGGGGAAGGGGGGACGGGTAACGGGCGCCCACGCCCTGTTTTAATAATTTTTTTATTTTTTTTTTTAGAATTCTATACTTTAAATGAAAATTTTTATTAGTTTTAATAAAAAAATTTGAACTAAAATTATTTGTCTCAATCTAATGAATGGAAGAAATAAAAAAATTATCGAAACTTAAAAAAAAAATTAAACTGGGCAAGGGCCCCACCCCGCCTTAAACGAGTAACAAGGCGGGGATGGGGCAGAGAATTTCTTGGCTGATCCGCCCCGCTCCCGACTCACCCCGTTGCCATCCGTGTCTTTGTCCTCTAGCTAGGCACAATTAATTCTTTTGCGAAACCAACCAAGTCACTTCCCCCTCTTGAAAAACCCGCCTAATTCCCCCAAATCTAGACTTACTTTGGTGGACTTTAATTTACTCTAATTTATTTCTTATATTCATTTCCAACCATACTTTTATTTATACACAATAAAATATTCTATACGTAAATTTAATTTTTCCTACTTTTTAAGCATATCTTCTCTAAAAAATACTACTCAAAATATAGTTTTTAAAATTGTCAAATGACAAAATATTCCTAAACCCCCATCGTTGTCACAGTCATGGGCAGCCTTGCAACTCCCTCCATTCCTATTCAACAGACCTCTCTCATTCAATCCAAGAAAACTTCCGTTTTTCATCACAATATCTACCTCTCAAATTTCATGGCCTTATCTTCGGGCAATGCTAATTGTACATCATGATTTACATCAGGAGTTACACCCCTACATCAGGGGTTACACCCCCCTCCCATGGGGGGTAGAACCCCTTATATACAACTTGATGTACAAGTGGGAGGGGTGTAATCCTTTATGTACATAACTTTATGTACAAATGGAAATACCCCTTATCTTCACATCCATTTGTGCAACTTCTGAAATGCGCTTGTCCATTTCTCAAGATACCTTTGAATGGCCAATCAATTCCTTACCACCAAAATCTGCAAACCCTATAATTGTTAGAGATGAAACCTCGCATGAGGGTCATGTGAGGCTCTTGACCCGTGAGGCTTGCAACCCGAGGAACCATGAATGAAGCTGTCAAAACTGTACATTCACCTTTATTCTAATTGTTATGGATAATTATGACAGCTTTACTTACAGTCGCAGTATTTTTATATTTCTCTTATTGAAAATCCATAAACATTTCTCACTACCTTGTTGCTAACTTTCTTTTTTCAATTCTCTGAATTTTGAAGTATATGGGCGAACCGGGGTGTGAATTTGAGGTCTACCGAGATGAAAAGTAAAAATCTTTTTCTCTTTAATTTACTAATTTTCTTTTATTCCCACGTGTATATTTTCGTCATATGTTCGTTTGTTTCTTTATTTATATTGGCAAAAACTCTGTGGGAATGATACTTAGTCAATTTTAAATATTTGGGTGGAAGGGAAAGGCGCAATTATACTGTATTTTGCTGCTTCCAGTTTTTCACCTTTCTTTGGCATTATCAATTTTTGTGCAAAATTTTTAAGCAAATGACATGTAACAAAATCAGATAGTTTGCTCAATGTATTTAGAGCATAATGGTGAATTTATTTATTTATATAGTTTGCTTAATGTATATATCTGAACTCTGAAGGAAACCAATAGTTTCTGGTAAATAAATAATTGTTAAACCCTGGTCCCAAACATTGGGAAGCTTTAAAATGATTACTTAGATATTTGAAAGGAACATGCAATGCGGGCGTAATATATAAGGTTAGTATTGAAGGAGTAAAATTGAAAGGCTTTACTGATGCTAATTATGCTGGTGATAGAGATAAT
>CAIGRO010052231.1:0-10969 GCA_903798355.1 Fraxinus baroniana
TCGCCCAACCTTTAAATGGCCAAGGTTTATTAATGTGTGTCATTTCTCTTGCTGGTGCTCTTTGTATTGGACCATACCTTTGGCATGCTAAATAATTACTAGCATATTGAATGCACAACTCTCCCATCTTGGGCCAAAAATATCCACTCCTAATAATTAACCATCTCATTCTTTAACCTGCCTGATGAGCTCCACATATTCCTTCATGTACTTCGGCCATAATTGTTTTGGCTTCTGGCAAGCTCACACAATTCAATAAAACACTATCTGGGCATTTCTTGAATAGCTTCTCATCTATCAGTATGTAATTTAGTGAGCGTAACCTCATTTCCCTTTTACCTCCTTTGTCAAGTTCTTTTAGGAATCTTTTTATTTCTACCCTCCAGTCTATTGCATCTCCGTCTTGTATGCAATGAATGTTAACCCTTCTCACTCTCCGTTGCACTACAGGCAATATCACTCCGTACTCACAAGTGGATTCTAAATTTAGCACCTTTGAATAACCCAAAGCCATTTGAGCTAATTCGTTTGCTAAATCGTTATACATCTTATTAACATATTGAAGCTCCACTTGATCAAATTCTTCCAACAATTCTTGGGCGATTTCATATTGGTTTATGAAATAATCGCTTTGGTATTTAAAATCACCAATCAATTGGTAAATTACTAATTGAGAATCGCCCTTAATGATTACATTATTTACTCCCAACTCTATTAGCAGCTCTAAACCTACAATCAATGCTTCGTATTCAGTTTGATTGTTGGTACACATTCTATCCAAAGTGAAAGCAAACTTATAATAAACCCCCAAAGGATTTATTAAAACTATTTCTACCCCAGCACCTCTAGAAGTCTTTGATTCAGCAAAGTATAAAATCCAAGGTTTCAATTCAAATGAATCAACTTCCAATTCTATTTCTTTAGGCATGTCAAGGCATGTATGATCGGCCAAAAAGTTAGTCAACGCTTGATTTTTTACTGCTTTTTGGGGTATATATTGTATTTCAAATTTCGATAATGCCAAAGTCCAAAGGCATATCATTTGGTGTAAAATAGGGTGATAAAACATATATTTAACCAAATTGACATTAAAAACTAAGTAAACAGTTACAGGCTGTAAATAAACCCTCAATTTTGTACATGAGAAATATAAAGCAAGACATAATTTTTCGATAGCAAAATATTTACATTCACATTTTGTTAATTGTCTACTCAAATAGTAAATTGTCATTTCTTCACCCAATTGGTCTTCTTGCGCGACCATCCCGGCTATCGATTCTTGTTCAGTCGATACATATACTTTCATTGGTCGTCCTTGGATATGTGACACTAACACTAGTGGACTTGACAAATATGTCTTCAGGCTATCAAAAGCCGTTTGATGTTCTTCCTTCCAGACGAACTCATCCTGATTTTTCAGCTTTAAAAGAGGGTAAAAAGCTTTCGTTCGCCCTACACAATTAGAAATAAAACTCTTTAAAAAGTTTATTTGACTTAGGAACCTTTGCAATTCTTTCTTGTTAGGTAGTTTGGCCTCTACAGTGCCCTTGCTTTATTCTTATCAAGTTCAATTAATCTTTTGTGCACTAAAAAACCAAGGAAATTCCTTGCATTAACACCAAATGCACATTTCAAAGGTTCAATTTTAGTTTATACTGTCTTATTCACTCAAATGAGCGTTTTAACTATTCAAAATGGTCTTCCTCTTTAACAGATTTGACCACTATATCATCTACATATATTTCAATGAATTGGCCTATCATGTCATGAAAAATTAAGTTCATTGCTCTTTGATAAGTTGTCCCTGCGTTTTTTAGGCCGAAAGGCATAACCACCCATTCAAAGTATCCTAAGGCCCCAACATACCTAAAGGCAGTTTTATGTACATTTTCTTCAGCTATGTAAATCTTGTTATATCCTAAATATCCATCCATAAAATAATATATTACGTGTCCGGTAGTCAAATCTACTAAAGAGTTCACCGTAGGCATTGGATATTCATCTTTGTGCGTGGCTAAGTTTAAACTCCTGAAATCTATGCACACCCTAATACTACAATTCTTTTTTAATACCAGTACAATATTAGACAATCATTCAACATATTTGGGTTTTCTAATAAAATCCGCCTTTAACAATCGTTCTATCTCTTTCTTTACTTCAAGCAATACATTAGGGCCAAAACGTCTAAGAGGTTGTTTATGAGGTTTAAAATTTTGCTTAGTTAGTAACCTATGTTCTACCAAACTTTTATCTAAACCAGGCATGTGTGCATATTCCTAAACAAAACAATCCTTATATTCTTTTAATAAAGTGATAAACTTATTACTTACCTCTTGACTAAGCATTTGGCTGACAAATGTTGGACGATTTTCCCCTTCGTCGCCAATGTTCACCTTTATCAAAGGGTCTTGTGTCTGAGCATGCTCGGGTTTTGTGATCCTCATTACTTTATCATCTAGGTTCCTTGCAGGTATTTCCTCCTCTAAGCAATCCACATTGTTGACTTATTGGCCAATGTTCTGCTCCAACTCGAACACTGCTACCTTGTTTCTTAACATCCTAAGTACTGCTT
This sequence comes from Fraxinus baroniana, assembly GCA_903798355.1. Classification (NCBI taxonomy): domain Eukaryota; kingdom Viridiplantae; phylum Streptophyta; class Magnoliopsida; order Lamiales; family Oleaceae; genus Fraxinus; species Fraxinus baroniana. The sequence continues at coordinate 2,573 of CAIGRO010052231.1, forward strand.
CTTCTTTCGTCATTTCTTGACATTCTTCATTGAAAGCCACCAATCTGGCTTTGAAGGCCTGGATATCGGCCATATTTTCTTACTACTTATAACTCATTGGATTTTTTTTGTTTATCCTTTTGCAAATTACTGGCTCCTCAAAGGCCACTATGTTTGGCCTCATTTGATTGAACATTTTAGTAAGTGCATCTACTGAAAATGACTCTTCTCTTTGTGCGATAATCTGAATTTCTTCCCCATCTTGCACTACCCTGACAGGTCCATAAGTTTCTTTGTACGTGAACATTGACACTGAGTTTGCTTCTGCAACGAAAGGTCTATGGTCTGCTTGTACCACTTCAGCTCCTCTCTTTGTCATTCCAGAAAACCAGGGTATTGGTGAAGCGATGAAGGTATAAACGGCTCCCATGAAACCAATCTCTTCCTAGTAAGAAATTATAACTGGTAGGATCATCTATCATAAAGAAGACTATGGTCCTAGTGGTTGTTCCCACGGTTATGTCCAGTTGCATCACTCCTTTAGCTGAAGTGGCTCCCCCATTAAAACTTGTAAGGATAACCTATGTGGGGATAATATCGCTCTCTGTCTTTGCGAACTTTCTCATCATTCTAGACGGGATGGTATTTATGGCTGCCCATTGTCAATAAGCACCTTTGCCATGGGTATACCATTGATTAAAGCATTCACGTACAACGGCCTCAAGTGTTTGGTTAATTTCATATTTGGCCTCTTGAAGATGACTTTCTCAACTGCATCTATTTCCATTTCCTGTCTTGCTGGATTGTCTCCTTGTGACAGGTCTACATGCAATATTTCACATTGGGTCTTTGCTTATTGGACTTCCTCCTTACTTTTTCCTAATGTTTTTTCTTCAATTATCCAACCTGTAGGTGGAGGCAATGCCTCTTCAGTTATCCATTGTGTAAGGGGAGGGAGTGTTCTTGGGGATGGCCCATATTTCTCAACGCGAGACACTCTCACATTTCTCTTAGGCGTTCCATACAATACATAGAAGTCAAAGGCACGCCCAGACAGTTCACCCAACAAATCTACCTCGTGGACACCTTCCTGATACAACTGCTTCAATAAATTGTTGCGCGACACTCTTCTTCTTTTCCTCTCTTTTTCTAAGTCAATTTCATCTTCGATGTCAGTCATGCCATCATCCTCTTCATCACGATATATCTCCTGAGATGTTTGGCCTTCTTCACATTCCAGTACACATGCTTCTTCATCATTATCTTCCATTTCCTCATTTTCCCTTTCTTTACTTCTGAATTCATTGGCTAATAAATAATTATTAACCATAACGGGAAGTAGCATACCAAATTAAATAGTGAGGGTTGGGTCCTCTTCATTCTCATCCTTCTTTTCGCGCTCAAATTTTGATCTCCCGAAAGAACTCTCTGGTAATTCCTCCAATGACTTACCCATATTAGCTTCATTATCATCCTTAAGGACATTTTGGTTGTCCACCTTAAGTCGTTTAGGGGCCTTAGGATGTGATGATCTCTGTTGTTGTCTTATCATTCGTCCGTAATTTCATTGGAAATGCCTTTGTTGGGTTCTAGTCATTTTGTTAAAGGGTACAACCCTTCCTGTACTATACTGGAACGAGTGTTATACATTCGGCTAGCGAGGTTGCGGGCTGAACGTTCTTCCACTGTTTATCAGTCTGAACTATCTATCAAAAGGCGGTTTTTTATAGAATGGCGTACTCTATCCACCAAGTTGGAAACTCAGCCCACTATTAGGACGATGGTGATCCATGTTCCAGGTCTTTCATTCATTTTTCCTTTATATCTTGCACACAAGACGCCTTCGTCTTTTCTAGATTCATTCCCTTTGATATGTTCAAAGATGTTGGGATGTCACTCAGGATCATCTTCTCCATCATCTACTACCAACTTAAATTTTGGCAACTAATTTTTGAAACCAGATGTCACCATATTCACCCTAAGTGGCTGTGGGAAAAGATTTTCATCCACTGCCATTTTCTTCTTAGCTTCAAACGTGATTCGTCCTGACTTAATGACATCATGCAACACATGACAAAAAATTAGACAATTATTAGTCATATGTGACCACGTATTGTGCCATTTACAATATTTTTTTACCCTTAATTTGTTCAGGGTCTGGCAACTTATTCTTGTCGCTCAACTTATATATTTATCCTTATACAGTTTGTCAAATATAATGTCAACTTTGATCACATTAAATGAGAATACCCTAGCCTTCTTATTTTCATTTTTTATAGGCTCATTCTTATCGTCGTTATAAACTTGGCCATTATAGGACAAGCATATGCATCTCATTTAATTAATTCGGGTCAGACATATCTCCGTCTGATCATAATATTCGTCATTAACAGCATGAACGTCGAAAATTGGGTCTCTATAATAAGTCCCTTTGCTAGAATTTTTCATTTGTTTATCTTCCCTGATTAGACGTTCATATTTAACAACGTTAGCACTCAATTGGAAAAGGTCAGGAAATTCCCTGTCCTGGAATTTCTTTTTTAAATCGAAACTCAAACAACTTTAAGCGATTTTAACAAACTCTTTTTAAGGCAGATGCACAAAACATTTGCTCCTAACTATTTTAAATCTCTGAAGGAAACTTTCTACCTATTCGTTTGGCAATTGACGTAAATTCGCCAAATCGGCCAAAGTAACTTCAGATTCAGTTTTGTAAAACTGAGCGTGGAACAATTGTTCAAGTTGTTCCCATGTTTGAAAAGAATATGCTGGCAAATTAATAAACCATGAGAAGGCTATCCCTGTTAACGAACTAGAGAACCATCTCATTTTGTGGTAATCAGTTTTTTCACCACATTGCAGTATGAATCGCCCTATATGTTCCAGAGTTGAAACTTCTCCCAGACCAGTAAATAATGTAAACTCTGGTACTTTGTACCGTTTAGGCTAGGGATATACTTGATCTACCCAATCAGGATATGGCTTTGTATAAGTCTGCCTAATAAAAGGACGCATCCCAAAAGTAATTTGATCATATATAATCTTCGTAAATTGATTCCTCAACACAGCATCGGGATCATACGGCACTCCTATAGGTTGATTCATTGGAGGAATTACTTGAGGCCTAACATTTGGTACTTGGTTTTGTAGGAAAAGTACTGTTATTCAAACCATTATTAACCTGAGCCTGAGTATTATCGCCATCGTTAATTTGTGGGGTATTCTGCCCATTATTTTGGACGTTGTCCCTTACATTAGGGTTACCCCCAGGTTTGATACTCCGTTACCGCTATTCAAGTTTGCCATTCCATTATCCCCCCCCCCCCCGGTTTTGAAGTAGATGGTCCAAATGGTGGTTTTATTTCTTTATTTGGACTTAGGACTGGGGGATTATATTCGACAATCGCTCTCGATTGAAAGTGATTCATATACTTGGCATAACTGGTTGGAGAATTTGGCCTACTAAGTTATTCATAATTTCATTCAAAGTATTTAGTTGTTTGGCCATGTTGTCATAATGCGCATTTCCATTTTGAATAAATCTTTCCACATTATGAATATTTTGTAAATTTACCTATTAAACGACATCTTGTGTGAGTTCACCAAACAATACACACATGGTTCTTGGACTCAACTCTATCATTAACTCGTAACGACTTTGGTTCTGTCCCTCTGTTCCTGGAGTACTTTGTTGCTCCTCATATCGTTTGATCATAGACTGTACTATTCATTGGCTTGCTGGTTCCTTATCAGAGTTTTTATAAGGTATATTGCTTCACTCTTTGTATCTTCAGACTTCAAACACTAATGGTCTTACTGGGCGTGCCAAATTTTTCGTGCGAAAGTTCGGGCCTCACTAAAAATTAAAAGATTCAGACGATTGTGTAAGGAACCAACCTCTCAAGATAAAGTCCCAACTAGTGGTGTTTTATTTATGAAGATTATAGTTTACACGAAGCGAAATGCCTCCAAGGGGTACAAGCACACAAAGCAATCGAAAGTTTAAAGACAAGAAATTAAAGGAAACGAAATTACGTAGTCTCTGTTTGAGAGTGATTTGATCGGGGTTTGCTTCTGTGTCTTCTCTTCTCTTTTATACTGCTTTGGTGGTTTTTGTTGTGAAACCATTTAACAATCGCTCATCGCCTTGTAACGACCCACTTTTTCCATAATGGCTAACTTGTCAATAAATTATCGCCTTTAACTGTTGCCATTACTCCAATTATTTAACTACTTGCCTCTGAAATTCTTGGATCGTGGAATGCATTGAGACTACCCATTAACTTTGTCAATAACTGTTGTCTTAAATAATAACTAAACATTATATTTGCCTAGATCCTGGGCGTCCGCGGGATTGAGCAAGGACAGGGTCGTCGATCTGAATAACAACGAGGCACTATATTCGCCTTGATCTTGGGCGTCTTGCAAGCTTGGGTGATGATGGGCCCCCACTACAGAACTCCATCTTGGGTTTTTCACATGGCCTCGTTTGGGCCTATCTTTCAAATTTTCTGATTGACCTCTATTCTTTGGGCCATTTAACTGGGCCTCATTTTTGTTTGCCAACAAGTTGATTGGAATAATAATAATAAAATTGATTGACAGGCTTGCCATTGGCAATCTTGTCAATTCTCATTTAACATTTATTCCATGCATCTCATAGGAAAAGATTTTTTTTTTCAAATTATATTGAGAGTATAATTAATGTTTTAATTTTTCTAGTCTACCCCTATTTAATGTGTATTGTTATCAATAAATATAAACTATAATTGTTCACTGTAGGGTATATTAAGAAAAATATATGTAAAATCTATCGTTTCAACATACATTAATTAAGTTTTCTTAATGCATGTGAAAATAGAAATAATCTTTTTTTTTCTTGGTACCCAGGTATCCCAACTTAGGCAGACTTTGGATCACCAGTCACCGGCCCCTCAGTAATTGGCGGAGGTAAACCGCGGATTATGCCTATGTTGACCAGGGTTCGAGCACCCCCTATACTCCTGACCCCAAGGGAGCCTCCTCCATGGTTATTACATCACCAAACTGCTCCAACCAATATTGATTATTACATCACTCAGCTGCTCCAACCAAGAATCGAACTCCCCACGCTGAGGTTGCAAGCTCAGCAATGCCCTTCCTTTGCCAACTTGGATGTGCCCCGGAGGGCGAAAATAAAAATAATCTTATCTTTATTGGACATAGTGTATTTGTTATTAATTACGTATAGAGAGAGTGCTCAAGAGGTTTGAACGTGGAGAGAACTTTCTCTCCTCTTTAACTTTTTTTTTTTCTTATATTATTTTTACATGAGCTTAGGTTGGGTCTTTCTAAAAAATTGGACTGGTCCAATATTACTGGTAGGCAACCTATGAACCGGCCAATTCGGTTATGGGCCGATTCTTGGGTCAATCTATTTGTAGGGAGCTTTCCGCGCCAAGCAAGACCACCCATTTTGACATGTCTAAGAGCCTGTATGGGAATGCTAAAAAGCCGATTTAAATTGAAAATATGACCGTTATTGGGTCCCACTCGTCTAATAAAAGTCAACAATAATGACTAGTTTTTTAATTTTAATCCGATTTTAATTTCTACCAAACGGGCTTTAAATAAATGTATAAACACACTTTTCACTAATGATATGATTCTAGTGGATTTGTCAATGGATCTAGAGAAGGAAAAAAAAAAAAAGTGGCAATAAACGATTCACATAGTTGACCCCCCCTTTTTTTTTTATCCTTCGAAATAAGACTTAGTTTGTTGTTGTTCTTGATTGAATACAAAACCTATATATAATTTGTCAAATGCGTGCTATGATATATTTACATTGAGCTTGTTATTATCGTCATCTTGCTGTGTAAAGTTCCCTTCGTTGAACTGCTTGAAATGTGCAAGTCTATAAGACAAATTATGGTAGCCGGTAGGCATTCGGGGAACATTATGGTGAGTGGTTCTAAGTTCCTATTTCAGTCATTTCTAGCCAATAAATGAGGCATTTCTCTTTGTAAATCAAAATGGAAGAATAGAGACTATTTGTAACAACCCAAGCCTTGTGCCCAATCGTTATCTTACGCACTGTCCATTTTAGGAAGGACTTGAGCTTGGGTTGTTACACTATTCCTCCCTGGATCTCGTCACAGTTACTATTCCTCTAATTTGCAACAGGTTGATGTGGTCTTTAAAGAAATGTTCAGCTTGATCCTTTGGATTGGGAAGAAGGAAACTAAATTTAATCTCATAGAACTGGCCCTTGACTTTCATCATGGTATATTTTTACTTATCTTTTATATATAGGCTTGCTTACATTAGAATGATTTTTAAAGTCCAAACATGTGCAAAAGTGAAGTCCAAAGACAAGTAAGCTAGTCGGTCAGAGTTAATTGGGTGCTACAGTTTTGTAAAATTTTGGCTGCGATTTCCTTAGAGTTTCTAAAACCTAAATAAGGTGCAGCTCTTACCTTAAAGCAGCATACACATAAATATTTACTTACCATCTTGGACAAGGTTGATTCATCCAATAATTAAAAGAATGAAAGATTTTATTAGCTTATAAAATCTTTCCTTAATTCAACTATGGACCATATCAATCATATTTTATGTGATTCTTACCATATATAACGTCATTATTTTAGTTTAGAGATGTTCGGGCCTTGTGGAAATCTTTATATAAGTGAAGGACATTAAGGAATGAACAAGTTTTGGGAGAAATTTTCATACACCCGGCGAACCTGCAGCTTGATGTTCAAAATCATTCTGAACTACTTTATCGAGTTCTAACATGTTGAAGATTCTGCTTAGCATCTCAAAGCAAAACTCGTGTTCTTCAATCATATTCAAAGAAAACACACCCTAGCATGAGTGATAGAATTTTGTTCAAGGATTAGGCTACTTGATCCAAGTGGTGGTTATGATCTAATACAATAGTGAAATAGATATAAAGTCAAGATTGGAGTGTTTAATTCCACTTCTCCAACAAGTCAAAAGGAATAAGAAAACAAGGGAGTTGTACTTTATTTGCTTTTGATTGTTCTAGTCAATTTTGCAAAATTGTTAAATCAAGACTATTGTATTTTTGCATCGTGATTAATGGATTAGTTTTCCATGTCATATATGTGTTCTTCTTTACTTAATTCTGCAGTAGATTATTATTTGTAAAACACAAATCTGTTGAGTCACTTTAGCCAGAACTGTGCGTAAAACTGCATGTAGTAAGTTCTGACAGCCTGCATATTCTGGCTGAATCGTAAAGTTGTGATTAGTTGGTTAATCAAGTAGGTATTATTCTTTACAATAATAAAAATATTCCTCCTTTTTTTTTTTTTCATCAATGCTGGCCAGTCGAGGTTTTTTAATCTCAATGGACAAACCTTTGATTTGCCTCTGGATCTATAATCGAACCTCCCCAGTTTCTGAAACCTCCCTTTATGAAGAGATTTTATGTTTAGCATAGATAAACCAGAATGGTAAGGATTTGAGCTTTATGACAGTCAAATTCAGTGCAGCCATCATCTCTCAATATTCAGCAATTTTTACCAGTGGTTGGTTACATAATTGAATAATCTGTGAACTCATAATCTACACCAATTAATTGAGTTAACTGCTCTTATTATATTTACATTGTCTGTCTGATTTGTGTGAATGGAGAAAAATGAATGAGCATAATATTTCTAGAAGTATTTAATTCAGGAGAAGTTTGTTCAAATATGTTCGTTAGTGTGCAAAAAACATCATGCTAATTATTCAAAAATCCATCAGAAGCAGCCTCAAAGAACAAGAAAACTATAGTATTGAAATCAATGACAAAATTAAATAATATTGCTCGTGATCCCGTCTTTATCTTCTTCTTTTTTCCTTTTTTTTTTTTTTTTTTTTCTATTCATTAATTGGTCCTAATTGGGTACGCGTCGATTACTCGATTTATGCCAAATAGAGTGCATCCGAGCTGCACGTCCCAGAGGCTAATATGAACCTATATTGGAAATTTATTTATACATCCACAGCAAATTTATAATATTTTTTAATTCCATGCAAAATTATCTACTTGTTTAGATAAAAATCGCTATTAGATTTTTACCTTTAACAAATTCGTCAAAGTCCTTTGAGAATTTTTATCACGAACAATCACGATCTTTGCTCATCCTTAGGAATCGTGATCTACCACGATCTTTCCACGTCATAGTTGTTCAATTATCCAGTCTCAAATTGTAATCCACAAAAGTGAACAAAAATGAGATATTAGGTTTCTCTTTCTTGTGTAACAAGATTATAAATATGTAATGTAAGTTACGAAAACCTTAAACCCTAGTAGTTTATTAATAGATATTTAAGTGGGCTTGATCCACCCATTATACATAAGCCAGCCCACTCGTTAATTAATCTAAGGGAAGAATACATAAAGGGTAATTATATTACTACTAC
>CAIGRO010052240.1:0-13650 GCA_903798355.1 Fraxinus baroniana
TCAATTGAATAATGATAACAAATTCGAATTTATTTTGTTTAAATCTTCACATAATTTCTTTGTATTTCTTCTTCGTATCCAAGTAAAAAATTAGCTAATTAAAGCTTTTACTCATCTTCCAAACTTTAGACATGTAACAAGATATAGTTGAAAGCTTTTTGCTTAATGGTTCTTATTTTCAATCTAAATTTGGACCTGCCATGTACAAAACACAATTGAATTTTCTGCAAATTTTGGTTACTTTGCATGAAACAAAAGGTTCATTCATATCTTCCTGCCATTTAAGAATAATTCATCTGTTTCATGCTTCTTAGCAGCGAATTATATCCATCACAATGTCTATCAAAAAAATTTGATAATAGTATAGAGAAGTTGCCATAATAAACCACTCGAAGAGAAATCATTTCCCTTACAATGATATGAATTGAAACGATGATACTAAATGTTTGGCCCATAATTAGAAGTGATGAAATTGTAGTTCTTCATTTTTTTTATTTTTTATTTTTTTGTGTGCAGCTTAGTTTCAATTTTAACAAAACTTGGAAGGCGTAAAAGAATTTCAACTTCTACGAATGAAGATGAAGAACAAAGGTAATATTCATTTTGTTTTTATTACAAAATTAGAATAGACAAGATATTAAAGGATTAATATAAATTATAATATGAAGTTTAATTTCGGTTGAGCATTAATGATTATATATTTTAAATCTTGTGAATATCATTATGCTAATATTGAAGATACAGGAAACATATTATTATAGGTTTTCCATCAATCATAGCATGATGTCATAATAATGGATTATAGCCTCATATTATCTAAACTTATTTCATGTAGAAGTAAATTCAGATAAGTGCTAAAAAAACCTTAATACAATCTAGCCCAAATATAATGAAAGTGATGATAACACTTCACCAACAACAAATGCTTGATTAAAAAGCGCTTAGATTCACCTTAAATATACAAACACTTCAGATTTTAGATCTATTCACTAAATGTCAAACTCATGCCAATGGGCAAACCTCTGAAAATGAATGCTACTCTTTTAGGTTTTATACTGGCAGCAACTGAACGGCTAGAAGCTTATCTTAGGAATCCTTAGAATGGAAGTTTGTAGGTGTTGGGACTCATAATGAGTCCATTATTCCTACAGTATAAACGTACTTCAGTTTTTTCAATTTTTTTTTACATGATTAATTCATTATAGATAACAATTATCAACAATAATCAATCAACATTAATTGTCGACAATAATTCCTTCACTAGTTTTGGAAAAAGGGAGATCAAATGAGCTGTGAAAGAAAAATTGCAAGCCACCTCATCCTCTACCTTTAAGACACATGGCACACTTGGAATGGAGCTAAAAAGTTGCCTAAAGTTGCTGAGAAAATTCTATCTTGAGCCTCATATGAGGTGGATTAATATTAGATTTTTAATAATTTTTAATAAAAGTTACTGAAATGTGTTATTAAAAAGTTATGGATCCTATGAAATGCATGTATGATTAAATTAATTGTTAATTTTAATTTAACATAAATAGATAACATCCTTCACCAACCAATATAAGCATTTATTAAGCTTGAAGAATTCTCATCATATTCATCCTTGGTATATATATTAAGCCAACAAGTAGCTTAAAATATTAAAATTGAGCAATTAATTAGAGATAATAGCTACCTAACCTTTCTTCATATTGACAATGGCGATGAGCTTGTGATCTATTATTGTGAAGAATACCACTTTCGTCTGCTTGATGTCTAATTGGAAGAATAAGACCTATCAATCATTTTTCTAGCGTCATGCTAATATTACATTCAGCAGAGATTATTCAACAATCTTATATGAAGAAAAGATGTTACTTTCGATAGATGCATGATGGTGCCACGTGCTTCAAAGCGTTCCACAAGAAAGTTAGGTGACAATGTAGCTAACTTCTTGAAAAAATAATGTCCTTGTAGAGTGTTTAGAAGGGAGTAATGAAAAGAAAAGAAAGTTCTAACAAAAATGTTTACCTCCATATCTGAGCAATGTGGCCATTAGATTTCCCTACATTTGAACAAACTGTTAATACACTGACTTTCTCGATAGTGGGAGAGGTGCACGCAATCGCTCGACAATTAATTTTAATAAATATTGAAGAAATTTGATAAGCAGCATTACAGAAGAAATCTATGAAAAAGGCTACGAGATTAGATTTCAGGGACTGGGATATATTCTGAAGGGCTTGGTGGACGTATGGGTTGTTGAGGCGGGGAATTTCAAAGGCGAGTTCTTTGGAAGAGATGGAGGTGGGAGGAAGTTCGACGGCAGGGAGGTGGTGGCAGTGACACGATCTACGTAGGGTGAGGTGGTGCTAGTGGCGATGAAGACAGTTATGGAGAATGAAGGGCAGTGCTTGAGGAGAAGCTTCCCGAGTTCCACCATGGAGGGATTATTCTTGTTGTACATAATTTATGTACATAATGGTGTATATAACTCTCACATGGGGTGGGATCGTAGGGGATTTTTGTTCCCTTACCTTATTCTCATACACGATTAAAGTGGGACGAGACGAGTTTGGGACAAGATCAGGGTGGGGCGTAGGGTAGGTCCCGTGCCTTGAACTGGTCCAATTCACTGCATTTCTTATCTAGATAACAGGCATATGTTCAACCATGGAAATTTCACGTACAAATTAATCATGCAAGACTTCATAAGTGGCCACTGATAATATAATTTTCTTCTACAAAATGAAAGATGCGAATGTAAAGGAAAACACTACCAAGAAAGACTTTATTTGCTGGAAAACATTTTACAAACACATTTCTCATAACTCTAATGAAGGACGAACTAGGTATGAATGTAAGAACAATAAGTGGAAGCTGGGGTGTGTCTTATGTGCGGGCAGATGGAGCACTACTTTTACAACACAATAAATTTTCTCATAGAAATATAAAAAATATAATTCATGCCAAATCTTGCAAGTTCAGAGATTCGAGAACTCATTCATTGGACAGTTTCCATGACTTGACTAACTTGGCCAAAGCCACAATGGAGGAGCCACCTTCACTTGTTGCTGCCTTTGCCTCCGCCTCCTTTTCTTTGGCGCGCTTTCTGAGTGACTCACCTTCGTCTGAGTCCATCAACTCTCTAACTCGACTCTCAACCTCCTCAGCAGCAACAAACCCATCCTCTGATTCGTGAATTCGCAAAGCCAACTTCAAGTACTCCACCAACACCACCCTGTTGAACTTTTGCTCAGCATAAAGTGGCCACGCCACCATGGGGACACCCGCCCATATTGCTTCCAACACCGAGTTCCATCCACAATGCGTCACGAACCCGCCAATAGATTTATGATTCAACACCTCCACTTGTGGGGCCCACGACTTCACCACAAAACCCAGGTCCTTTGTCCGATCTGAAAATCCACCAGGAAGCAGTGAATCCAAATCTGGTTCTGGAGGAGGTAGAAAGCGCTTGCTCTTGTCCTCAGAGGGTGGAGAGCGGATCACCCACAAGAACCTCTGCCTACTTCTCTCCAACCCAATTGCTATTTCTTTCAACTGTTTATCTGAAAACAAACCAAGACTCCCAAAACACAAGAACACGACACTTTGGCTAGGCTGCAAATCGAGCCATTCCAAACATTCATGCACACCATCAGTTCCAACTCGTCGATCTTCAGATGCCAACAGTGGTCCTACACAAAAAACAGGAGGTGTAGCACCATCAGGATTGCAATATCCTTCAGATACTGCTTTGAGTGTTTTTGGTTCGAGGGAGTCGAATGAGTTTACAATAAATCCAGCTGACTTTGGCAAATGGAGAGAGAAATCTAGAAGGCATGCATACTCAGTCGAGGCTCGATCAAGAATCGGTTTTACCATATCCGAAGATGGTATTGGCGGTAAGCCAGGAACATCAACTAGTGAGTTCAGATCTTTGAAACTTTTAACGGTGTTCCGATGTATTATGGGAAAGTAAAGGAAAAAAGCGAGGGAAGAGATGCCGGAAGTAATAAAATAATAGGTGGGGATTCCAAGTTTGGTGGAAATGGAGAGAGCTGGGGTGCAAAAGAAATCGATTATGAAGGCAGTGATGGTTGTGGTGAGAGAGATGCCTTGAAGTGCTTGGTGGACAGAAGGGTTGCTTAGGCGAAGGGCCTCGAAAATAACAGCTTCCATGGAGGAGAAAGAGTCGAGTTCAAGAGAAATAGCTGGTAACTGGTGGAAGGTGATAGACTTGGTAGCAGCAGAAACTCGGTTGATATAGGAGGCAGTTGAGCCAGTGTTGAATGATGGAGGAACTGTGAGGATAACAATCGTGAAGGAAGGATGGAGCTTGAGTATGAACTTCCCAAGCTCCACCATGGAAATCAGATGCCCCATGCCCGGGGACGGATATAGTACTATAGTTTCCATTCTGTAGAGAGAGAGATTGCAAAATTGAATACTCAAAAGATAACTTTAAACTTGATGGAAAAATGAGTTGGGTAAATAGACAACATGGTAGGAGTCAAGTCATGCGTAGAAAGTTGGATAAATCCCTTTGTACCGAAACTCTTTGCCCGGGTCGGGCGGCCCCCTACTGTCAGGCCCCCCACCAATAGGGGGCTGCCCGGATTTGACCCGGGCAAAGAATTTCGGTACAAGCAGGGCGGTCCACTAGAAAGTTAGGTGACAAAATTGTCTTACAAAGTAGATGTTGTCACTATTTTGATTCAGGGTGTGTTTGATAGATATTATTTTGGAAGAATGAATTTTGGAATAGTAAATTGATGGAGAATGTGAGGTTGAAAAAGAAGGAAAAGTTATTGATGTGATGTAAAATATTATTTTATTGAAGAATGTATGGCTGAAAATGAGTAGAAGAATGAGAATAAAATTTTTAATGGGAATCAAACAGGGGCTCAATAATGCTACTTGTACAAAGTAGCATGACAAAACTTGTTGACAAAATGACGTGTACGCTCGAGATTTAAAACCAATGGATGGCTGAGATGGCATGACAACATAAACCCGTTTACTGCAACAACCCGTTTGGTAACCCATTTCAGCATTTAGTGACTGTAAAATCTTTGGGAGGAAAATCTCAAATCAAGGCGCCAAAACAAGAACGAAGCGGGAAGTCGATTGCCGGTCATATTGCTTGTTTCATCGACAAACCCGGCATTGATCGCGATTGCTCCTGCAGCCCATCTTCTCCATCGACACTGGGTCATTACACGGGACGGTATGAATTTTAAGGTTGGAATGTTGTTGACGGGATGAGCTGAAATTTTAATCACCAGTATTAGAGCAGCCAAGAACGTGTATAATGTAATGGAGGAGAGGGATGGGTTACTCAAAATTCGATGATTAGTGGGTTAATGAAAGCTGGAGAGTTGACGGAGGCAAAAAAGGTGTTTGATGAAATGCCTGAGAGAGATAGGGTGAGCTGGAACACTATTTTGGACGGGTGTGTAAAGGCCGGGAAGATGGATGTCGCATTTGAGCTGTTTGAAAAAATTCCCTCGAGGGATGTCGTCTCATGGTCTCCACTGGTTTGGGGTAGCAGGGGATGTGGAAACGGCTAGAATCTTTTTTGGTAAGATGCCAGTGAAGAATTTGATTACCTGGACAATAATAATATCTGGGTATGCCGAAATGGGACTTGCAAAGGAGGCAGTTGGGTTGTATGATCAAATGGAGGAGGCGGGATTGAAACCAGATGATGGGGCATTTGTTAGTATTTTATTGCCAGTGAGGGCCTGGTTTGCTTGGGTTAGGGAAGAGAGTTCGCAAATCTAGTGTGGAGAGTAAGTATAAGTATAGTACTTAACTATGTAATGCTTTAATAGATATGTATGCCAAATGCAGGAGCTTGAACAAGGCGTCAAATATTTTTGATGTGATGGTAAGGAAAGATTTAGTTTCTTGGAATGTCATGATCCATGCGTTGGCCATGCATGGAGATGAACACAAAGCTCTTCAATTTTTTGATAGGATGAAATGAGAAGGATTTACACTTTATAAAGTGACTTTTGTTGCTGTATTGTCTGCTTGTAGTCATGCGGGTTTAGTTGATCAGGGCGTTAGTTATTTATATTCCATGGAAAGAGATTTTAGAATTGTTCCCGAGATTGAACACTACGGTTGTACGATTGACCTTTTGGGTCGTGGGGGCCGTCTTAAGGAAGCTCTTTCACTTGTACTTAACATGCCATTTGGGCCAAATGTAGTTATTTGGAGTGCCCTTCTAGGTGCTTGCCGAATGCACATTGCTATGGAAATTGCAGAGGAGTTGCTTAACCACTTAGTGAAATTAGAGTCTATGCAGGAATGTTGTTGGAACATGTCTTTTGTATGCTTCTTCGATGGTTATTTCACACCTGACCAGGACAATATCTCAAAAACAGAAGGGTTAGAATCTGTCTTTTGTATAGACACTTGTTTGTATGTATGTATTCAAGAAGCCCAGATTTTGGTCTCTAAGGATTTTTTGTAATTACTGATTCCATCTTAGGCAAGTCTTTCATGCTCTTTGCATTGAAATTTTATATGCTAGTCAGGAAATGTTCTTGCATGCGTCCACAGGTCCTTTTCTCAGGGTACATAGAAAAGAAGCTTGTAATTTCCATGGTTACCCTCTTTGCATCCGAGTTTTATTATGGACTTTAGTACAATGAGAACTCCTATCACCGAGTGCTTGAAAACCAGTAGAAGGAAACAATTAATTGTGAGTGGGTGATTTTTTAAGTGTTTTAACACATAAGATTTAACAAACTCAAAAATCTTGTCATTATAATTGCACTAACATTCAATGTACTAGCAAGATACAAGGTACATGAAGTAAGACATCCACATCAACCAAAATTTACCAACTTCCCGCACTACACTACAATACTACATGAAGTTAGACATCCACCTCAACCTAAATCTACCAATTTCCTGAACTATCTGGGCATCAACGTTTTATCGGGCAATCGACGAAGAAGTGTCCAACACCCCCTGCAGCCATTGCAAACTCCTGAATTCTTACCCGGCATTCTGTGTTGCTGAATCAAAAACATTAACACACACCATTATTAGCATTTCTCTATCAAATGAACTGACTTAAAAAACTGAATTCCAGATAGCCAAGTAAATGAGCTGCCACGATTAGTGTCCTGTTGTTTAAATTGTAGAAATTAATAGAATCATGAAGGTTATCATATAGGTTTTATAGATATATACATTATTTTGAAAAACTACAAATGGCAAAATCGAAAATCGAAAAAAATAACTCCAATAGCTTTAGCAGTAATAGAACACTACAGTTTTGGCCAACCGAAAAAAAATGAACACTATTAAAGAAGTAAACAGTTTGTTCACCAACATTGACGGGCACGCCAAGAAAAACTACCAAATGGCAAATCGAAAATCGAAAAAAGAAAAAAAAAATTAGCAGTAATAGAACACTACATTTTTGGCATTAAAAAAAATAAACATTATGAAAGAAGTAAGATTTGTCTACCAATTTCTTCGTGGGTGCGCTTCGAAGACTGGGTACAACACCGGAGGTGTAGAGGCTGCCGGATGTGATTCGTTTGCCGGAGATTAAATATTTGGGGAGGAAACGAGTTTGATTTGAGGAGGGCTTGATTCAAATTTGGGGGAAAATGGGGGAGAGAGAAGGGATTTTGGATTATAAATTCAAACTTCCGTCTTCTTTTCTTTTAAATGGGTTTATGTTGCCATGCCATCTCAGCCATCCATTGGTTTTAAATCTCGAGCGTACACGTCATTTTGTCAACAGGTTTTGTCATGCTACTTTGTACAAGTAGCATTATTGTCAATCATCTAAATTTTGAAATCAATAATCTAAATTTTGTCACATCATTTTGTCAACACACTTTTATCAATCTCTATTTTACAAGGCCCCGTTTGATAAGGATTTTAATTTAATTAAAATTGAAAATATAGCCGTTATTGGGTCTCACTCGTCTAATAAAAGTCAACAATAACGACTAATTTTTTAATTTTAATTCGATTTTAATCTCTACCGAACAAGCGTCAAATAACATAATTGACATGGTATATACACGTTTCCACACAACACAAAGTTCAATAATGATCATAGTGGAAAAACACGTTGAGAATATAAATTTAAATCAAATACCCCCGTTTGACACCAATTAATTTTTCATTCTCAACCACACATTCTCCAAATAAAATAATATTACATAAAAATCAAAAACTTTTCATCACTTTTTCACCACAAATTCTCACATCAATCACTAATCCAAATTTTTTTTCCCCCCTCAAAATGGGTTTCAAACAGGGGCATTGTAATAATTGAAAAGGGGGGTTTAGTGGTTTACCCACTTTTTGTTTCATTGTGCAATCTTTTCTAAAGCGGTTATTTACATGTGAGTTAAGAAAGAAAATTATTTAAAAATTTTACTTTTTTATAGTATTAAATCCAATTCAATATCATATACCAGATGTCCTTAAAATCAACGAAGTTTAATATATAGACAATATCCGGGTCGCCATCATACGAGTAAGACTCCAAAATGATCTCAAATTAATGCAGAAATAGTAAATGCCCTGTGTACCCCCCCACTCCACCCCATACACACACAAAGGGTGGGCCCCACCCTTTTTGTTTTTTTTTTATTGGCCCACCCCCTCTGTGAGCAGCCCCACCCTCTTTGTTTTCCTTTTTCTTTTTATAGGCCCACCCCCTCTGTGAGCATCACTCATACAACAATCAATCCAAAACTTTCCACATCAGCATAAACGAACAATCAATTCAAAACTTTCCACATCAGCATAAACGAACAATCAATTCAAAACAAACAAGAAATCAAAATGGCTCTTATACTACTTGTGTTAACTAGCTTATAATCTCTTATACTAATTGTTGAAAATTCAAAGATCACATATTGCTCGATAGCGTTTGATATGAAACCAACCATCAGATTGAAATGTTGAAATTATATAGCATAATAATGAAGTATTTGATCACAAGCAAAATAATAAAAAAAAGATAGAAAATATAACAGAGGAATTAAAATATTTTAACAATAACGGATAAATATACAATTGATCTGAAATTATAGTAATCACCGAGGTTAAACTATCATAAATTCTCAAAACCTCACTTCTAAATTGTAAAGAAGAGTCAAGTATATATAGGCAACTATGTAGGGCGACATCCAAATCCTAATAAATGAGTTGTAGTTGAAGTAGAATGCCAAAAACGTGTTAAAAAGCGAAAAGGGCTTGGGCTGGATAACATTGCCGCTCGAGCGACAAGCTACAGGTCCGTCGCTCGAGCATTAGGCGGGCGTCCAGTCTTGAGGGAAAACCTGCAGGCGTTGCTTGAGCAGCTAACTAATGGTAGACTAGCGAAAATGCGGCGACTTTTCTTCTCAGTCCATAATTTCAACATCTTCAAATTCAATACAAATTCCAACTCTCAATAGGACTTCCAAATAGAATTTCTACTTGAATAAGACTTCAATAGCATTCCAAACTGAATTTCTTTTGACGTGCACTTCGATTAGAATTCTTCAATTACTTCAAAAAGTAATTCGAGTTACACCCAAATTCTAACAATCTCCACATTGACATGAATTCCAGTGCAACGAACAAACCTCCAAAATTTTCTCCACATGGAGAAGAAAATCCGTCTATAAGGAATGAACTGGCTCTTCAACAATAACCAAAACTGATTTATCCAACAAACACAAAATACTTCACCTCTTCCAATGAATCTACGCACGAGTCTACAGAATTACCTCAGATTCCCAAAAAATCATAATAATTTTAAAATTCATCAAATTGAGTTTTAAAAAACCCAAAGTAGAATCAAACTCAAATGGTTTTAAAGAAGGCACATTCTATTATGCTGAAAGCATGCTTAGCAAAATCAATATTCACATGCCCTTTTCCACTAGGTCTGACCCTAGCAATAGAATATAATGGCACTGAGGTGTTGATGGCAAATCTGCATTATCCGTATCTCCTGAACTCCACTGAACTATATTCTTCAAATTCGATCCTTTACGAGCTCGTAAAGGTATTTACCAAACTTAATGTCAACCAAAGTACTGAACCTGTGCTGATTGACTCTTATAGATCCTGCACGATCCTACAAGATGTATAACTGAGATATTTTTTTTTCACTTCAATACAATTTGGGCACTCTTACAAACACTCAAAACTCCACATCTACCAAAGAAATCATAACCATTTGAATCAAAGATAGACAACGAGATGAGATTCTTCTTCAAATCTGGAACACGTCGAACATGGCCAAGGTTCTAATTGACTCATCTAATAGCTTCAATATAACTGTACCAATTCTAACAACCTGACAAGGTGTGTTGTTTCTCATAATAACGACACCTTTGGAAATAATTTCATATGTAGTAAATAAATCCATATTAGGACACATGAAACACACACGATGAATCCAAAATCCAATCCTCATCTGGTTTAGATTCGATGTCAGAAATAGCCAAGAGATCTCCCCCACTTACAATGTTTACTGCCAGGTCTGCTTCACCCAGAGTCTGTGATTGCTTCTCATATCGACTTGCAGCCAACCTTTCTTTATTCTTTAATTTGTAGCAATCCTTCAGATGTGCCCCTTCTTCTTGCAGTAGCTACAAATCTAATTACTGAACTTAAACTTCGATCTTCCTCTTCCAGAACCACAATGAGCAACCGGGCCTTCTCTGTCTCTGAGCTCAGAAACCAGAAGCTTGATCTTCTCTTTTGAAAACAAAGTATCATACACCTCCTCTATCGTGAGAGTATCATGACTATACAAGATCATGTCTATAAATAAAGAAAACGAAACGGTCAACGAACACAATAGGATTAAGGTCAAATCTTCTTCTTCCTCATACTTTACTTTCAGAGTTCCAAATCAGTGACTAGCTCCTTAAATACAACAATGTGATCTTCCAATGATCATCCTTCTGTCATTCTATGAGAGTATAAACGTTACTTGAGATGCAACTTGCTTGTCAGAGTTTTAGTCATGTACAATTGCTCCAACTTCAACCATAAAATAGTTGCCTTCAAAACATCCTGAAGAATGGTATTCGATAGATGAAAACGAATGTGAAAAACTACCTTCCTATCCTTCCGTACTTTATCCTCTGAGGTCAAATTTGCGGACATCTTATCATTTCCAGCAAAACATTGTCCAAATCTTGTTGTACGAGTACTGCATTATCTTAACCTACTATAGTGAAAATCTAGTTCTCCGATCCAAAAGTAAAATATCATACTTCATGGAAGCCATCATGAATAAAAATCTCGAACAAATCAAATCACGCGCTCTTGCGGAACTGCAGAACCTAGGCTCTGATACCACTTGTTGTAAAATAAACAAGATACCAGAATCGCTCAGATACCACTTGTTGTGTTAATTATGCCAGAATTTCTGATACCAATTGTTGGGAATTCAAAGATCACGTATTGCTCGATACTACTTGATACCAACCACTAATTGAGATGTTGAAGTTATATAGCACAATAATAAAGTATTTAATCACAAGCAAAAGAATAAAAGAATACAAGAAAATATGGAAGAGAAATTAGGAGATTTTATTGTCTCATGAACAATAACGGAGAAATATACAATTGATCTGAAATTATAGTAATCACCAAGGCTAAACTATCATAAACTCTCAAAACCTCACTTCTAAATTGTAAAGAAGATCCTAACATATATATATGCAACTATGTCGGGCGACGCTAAACTTTAATAGATGAGTGTAGTTGAAGTAAAATGCCAAAAACGTATTAAAAATGAAAACGGCTTGTACCGAATAAGACTGTTGCTCGAGCGACGAGCTAGCGACAAGTCCATCGCTCGAGCACTAGGCGGGCAAAAGGCGAGCGACCAAGTCTCGGGAGAAAATCTGCAGGAGTTGCTCGAGCGGCCAGTTAGTGGTAGGCTAGTGAAAATGCGACGGCTTTTTTTTTCGATCTATAATTTCAACATCTTCAAGTCCAATACAAATTCTAACTCCCAATAGGACTTTCAAATAGAATTTCAACTTGAATAAGACCCCAATAACATTCCCAACTGAATTCCTCTTGACGTGCACTTCAATTAGAATTCTTGAATTATTTCAACAAGGAATTCGGGTAACACCCTAATTTTAACAAACAGAATCAAATATAATTCAAATATTGCCAAGAATAGTAAGCTAATTACAGCACATATCTGAGCATCCTGAGTCTGTTTTTGTTCTAAACTCGATAGCAAGGAAACCAGAAGGGGAGAATATGGATGAATTTGCTTAACATATAAACATATGGATGGTCAGGAAAAAGAATATTGCATTAACAGAGACAGAGTTTAACTTGCATAAAAGGTTCAGCTATTGTTAAATTACAAATTAAGCAAAATCACTACCACGAAAGATTGCAGACTCCAAATTATTAAAAGATATAGGTAACACTAAAAAAATTTGATTTATGAAGCTTCGAATTTTTCCACACTAGAATATAGGAATGCCATTTTTTCTTTTCTAGAAGTCACTTACTGATTAAGAGATGCCGTCATTCTTGGCTCTCAAGTCCTAAAAGGATATATTGGATCTTCTTTGGGGATCCTGCGATTATTATGACGGTCATGGAGGCAGTGTGAATGGGCATTGGTGGTGCTGCGGTGAAGGTGGGATTTGGGTTCTTCCAATTAAAATTTCAGCGATTCAGTTTCTTTCTAATTATTTTCTATTAGAGCTGCTAAAATCAAGAATGGAGATGCCAATTGCCAAAGAATTTAAAGGTTGGGATTAGGAGAGATTTTTTTTTTGAAAAACTCTAAATTCAGTCGTGAAAGACGTGCTAAACAAGTAACAATTGTCAACTGTTTAAACATTTATTTCAATTTTCATATTTCAAACAAGTTGGCATAACTTTAATGGATGGTGAACAATGCATGCCGAATCTTGCAAGATAGCAGATTAACTCAATCAACCCAGATTACACGACTCGACTAACTTGGCACAAGCAAACACTCAGGACCTTTTAACACTTTATATTGAATAATTTCATCTAAAAGTTTAAACTAGACGTATATGAGAATAACNCAACCCAGATTACACGACTCGACTAACTTGGCACAAGCAAACACTCAGGACCTTTTAACACTTTATATTGAATAATTTCATCTAAAAGTTTAAACTAGACGTATATGAGAATAACAAAAGGTCATGAGTCTTATTACCACCTCTACCAATTATAAAAAATTCCCTTATCAAACTTTTGATTTGACAAAAAAAAAAAAAATGCTAACATGTTCTACATGTGTGCAGACATATTAAATAAATAAGTAATTCTTCATTAGCTTTTAAATGAGGTAGTTCTATAAACAATTTTGTTGATTCTTAGATGTTAACATATTCTGAGAAGTAGCTTTTATTTGCAGAAAACGAACATATTACAAACACATTTCACATTAATCGGAGGATGCATGAGTGTACTTTCAAGTTCCACATAGCTCAGCTCAACAAGCTTGCCTGCTTTGATCACCACCATATGAGCAACACTTTATAATGATTTAAAATTAATGCAGCAAGTGTACGGGTCGAGAACAAGTAGTAAAAGTGGACCTTTAGAGCTCAAGTCGATCCCTCAGAGAGTGTTGAATTCAATTCTAACTTTATCCGTCTCAAT
>CAIGRO010052247.1:0-10203 GCA_903798355.1 Fraxinus baroniana
AAGTGCGCAAAATGCACTTATCACTGATTGAAAATAGAAATAAATTAAAAACCTTATGAATCAAAACTACTCAAGTGTTTGAGTTCTAGATATTCCAAAATACTTGCCAAATGAATGGATCTGTCTGTACGTGGAACCAATTATCCCAAAACTTGGTTAAAAGCAATCAAACGCAGCTTGGAATCCAGCCGTAAACTGTTTAGGCTTTAATTCGAAATTACTTACAAATGCCCTCGGGTTAAGTGGACCCTCATTGGGCCTCCGTTCATAGCACTCAACATAATCGATAGATATTCTCACCCGCCAAATTACATCTACAATGTGTGAAATTTAATCATTCAGACACGTTTTAACGTTAATTTGCTGAGTAGCAACGAGTTCCAGGCAACCCAACAAGGATTAGTGTAATTTGAAGAAATTAAAGCAATATAATTACAAATTAAACAAGTTTTATGCAGGAAAAGAAGGAAAATCAGAAAAGGAAAACGAAGAGCAATCGAGAACTTACCAGGAAATACTGGGTTTCAGCCGTTGCAGCTTCAGTATAAAGTATAAACAAACGATTTCTTTGGGTGGACGCCTCCTTTTATTGTCATTTTTCAGCCCTAAAATTATAGTTTTTTTCTCTCTTTATTATAAATATTGTTTTCCCAGCCAAAGAAGGGGACTTTGATAATTGATGTTGTTGCTGAAATTAGTGTGGATGCGACTGCGGCTGCTACTGCTGAGGTGGTAATGGTGGGCCCATCGACGGGTGCGGGTGCGGGTGCTGGTGGTGGTATGTTTTTGGGCATTATGAGGAAATTGAAAAAGATTGGGCCACTGGATCGGGCCTAAAAGTTCACTGGGCTTCATTGGGCTCCACCCCTGGTTAAAACTTTCTGGCCGGTTTTTAATCAACTCTTTTCTTTTCATAAAACGTTTTTGAATTCTACTCCAAAACAAACACCAATTATCGCGAGAAAATTAATGGACAAATGGATTCCTTATGTTGTCCTCAGTGAAATTAACTAAGAAAAGGACATCCTTATGTTTCCTAGCATATTTAAAATACAATACATGCAACTCTTGTATTCCTCAAAATCATTACTTCAATTAATACTCTATATATTCGAAGTATCAAATACTCTTGGACAATTAATTCTTTGAAAAAATAACTCTATATATTCGAAGCATCAACAAGAAATCCGATAAAAAAGTATTTGTGGGCAATTATGAATTTGTATCTTGGTGATCGCATGTATGGGTACGGAGAGTACGACATGCCCCCGGTCTGGTTTTATGACTTCTATTATCAAATTCCACAATCTCGTACCCGCCCTTTCTACACGGAGTTGGAGTCTGAAGCTAGAAGAAGGCCAATCGATTTTCATGAATGGAATTACTCGTTTCGTACACCAGAAGACGAGGCAAACAATTTGTACACCATCGATTTCTCGAAATACCTAGATTTTCTTGATTGTGATGAGGAGACGGAAAAACTAGACAATATAGATTACACGAAATTCTTGACTTTTCTTGAGCGGGATAACTCTTTTTTTACTCCATGGAATCAAAACCCTAAACCAACAGGGAGAAATAATGGCGTCGCATATGGTGGTTCGAAGGAGTACATGAAGTTCCAACAAGGATCATTCTTCTCATACGATGTACACTCTCTTTTTTCCCCCTCCTTTTTAGGTGAACTTTTATTTATTTTTTAAACAAACTAACACGAAGTTGGAAAATTTATTTCATGCCTGAAAATAAATTAAAAAGTATTTGCTTTGGCAGGTTTGTCAAGTGATCAAGAACACCATCAGATTTCGGCCTAGGCACTCTTAAGGAGCAGATTCCAAACATCGGAATTGTCTATTAAATTTTCTAGATATATGTTTATATTATTCCAAAATATAGGATTAAGATTTCTTGTTTCTTTTAGATTAAGATTTTTTTTTTTCGGATTTTATATTTACTAATATAAGCTTGTCTACTTTTTCAATTACCACTCCTTAATACAATCAAATTATTCTTACGAACATTTCGATTTTTAATTTTTCTTCTTATTTTCAAGAAACCAATTTTGCTTCCGTGCCAATGTAATTATCGACTTCCATCACATGTAAAACTTTGTCTGGTTGCATGAGTGTTATGTACCTAACATAAATTAGGCAAATCTCATGATTTATTGCCTTAATCATGAGAAAAATAAAATATTAATACTACGTTACCATTGTCAAGGTTCATAATTTGTGGTGTCCAAGAACCAAAAAAAAAAATTAAAAATACCCAAAACAAATTTTCCCAATAAAATAAATTACAATCCACCAAACCAGGAAAATAATTAATTTGCCCTATAATTTTCTAAGTTACCTTATTTAACCGAATCACAGCCATAAAGACAAACTCTCTCTCTAGAAAGTAGAAATCCACAAGAACTCTCTCTCTCTCTCTCCATATACGAAGTGGAGAGCCACAACCCGCAAGAACTCTTCAACCTAAGACCCTTTCTTCTTCCTCTTCTTATGGATTTTGAGTCCTCTGATCTGCCCACCATGGACCAAAAGCTACATCTTTTCTCTAATCCAATCAAGAAAGAAGTCTCTCTGTTAATGTTATTCTTCTCTTTGATCCTTTCTTCTATTGTTTGTTATAACATCCTAAGACCTTTGCAGCCGAGGTCTCTCATCGATATAGGTTACTTGTCCCAAATCCTAAGCAAAACTTCAAAAACTTGTGACTACTCTTATGGAAAATGGGTTCGCGACGAAACTCTATCTCTTCAAAGATACACAGAGAAGTGTCCATTATTAGATCCCGGATTCCGGTGTCAACAAAATGGTCGAAAGGATTCAGATTATCAAAATTGGCGATGGCAACCCGAAGGTTGTCATCTTCCAAGGTATGATTAAAATTTTAACTTATTTTTTGTTCAGTAATAAATTTTGTCATCGACTATATCGATAATGATATCCATTCATAAGTGTTACTTTCACTCTGTCTTCCATCTTGTTGAAAGGCACTGCATGCGCTACAACTTGTACACGCTTTATTGAATCATGCAAATGCCATTATTGAGAATGATTGGTTATTATTTTTAATTTTGATTTATTTATTTTCTCAATGCAATGAAATTTTTAATACATTAATTTGTACTTTTTTTTTAATATAATCATATGATGCCGTTAATGTCAACGATAAAATGTACCTACTACTTATTTATATTTATATAAATGATAAAAAAAAATTCAACCTTTACGTTCTGGCACGTGACTGAAATTAACTGTTCCAAGAATTCCAAGTTCCAACAAGTGAATCTTGGCATGGATAAAGATCTTGCATTCCTCCATACATTACGACAAACTTTCGTCACCTTCGGTGGAACTGAATGCATTTGTTGATCTATTTTGACAATATGGATGAATCTCTCTTTCTCCCCGTCAGTTGAAACACTTTATGGTTCAATGCTTGTTTATATTCCTTTTCATACGTCGCTATTCAAATAAGTTTCTTTCTAATGTACGGTTAATTTCCTTTATTTATCCATACAATAGCTAGTACAATCATGTGTTACCTTGCTGGCTTCGTCGATATCTTGAGTACGCAGATAGAAGCATTATACTATATAGTAAAGCAACCAAACTAACGAGTAGGTCGAGTAATATTTTTTAGTATGAATATAATTTTAGGGTTCACAATTGCACTGTTTCATGATTCTCGAAAAGTAGAAAATATGCAAAATGAGTAAATCGTAATTATTATACAACTCACATTTGTGTTCGAGCTTTTATAAAGAGTCCTAAATTCAATCACTCTCCTTTTTTTTTTCGCATGGTTATTGTCGAATTTGACATCAATTGCTTAGGATATGTGGGCTACCTCCTCACTCATAGCACAGATGCTTCACAAGTTATTTTACTTAAAAGTAAATAACTAATTTTTACTCATAATTTATCAATTAATCCTGGACAGATTTGATGCAAAAGACTTTCTCCGGCGCAGCCAGAATGGTCGGATTGTTTTCGCCGGCGATTCCATCGGAAGAAATCAATGGGAATCCCTAATATGCATGCTCACACAAGGAGTTTCAAATCAATCTATGGTATACGAGGAAAATGGTAACCCAATAACGAAACATAAGGGCTTCCTGTCAATTCGATTCCAAGAATACAATCTCACTGTCGAATACTACAGAATGCCTTACTTAGTCGTCATTGACCGCCCACCAGAAAATTCGTCCAAGGAAGTTACCGGTGTGGTTAGGGTCGATAAACTGCATTGGTTCTCCACTAAATGGGTTGGAGCGAATGTTTTTGTATTCAGCGCTGGCCATTGGTGGAATCGAGACAAAACTGTCAAGAGGTATCGAGTTTACATTTTAGTTAAGTCACATCGAACATTCCGTTATAAAATGAAGGATTAGTAGTGACTAGTTTTACATTTAGCCCCTTGGCTCTCATTTTTTAAAACTCGTTCTTTTCCAAAATCATTTTCAACCACACATTTCATGAGACACGTAACTTTTATAAACTTTTCAGCTACAACATTTCACCAATTTTTATCAAAAAATCTACTAAAAATCCAGTTCGATCACTAACATGAAACTCCGATGAGTCGAGTCGTTGGCATTGTATTTTTACCCAACTTTCCATATTTTTAGTCTATTCTTGCAGCTTTAAGAATATATTTGTCTTTCAGGGGACATTTTTTCCAGGAAGGAAAAGTTGTGAACATGACTATGGATGTAATGGAAGCCTTTCGAAGATCTCTAAACACGTTGAAGTCATGGTTGATGCAAAATTTAGAGCCCGAAAAGAACCTTATCTTCTTCCGCAGCTATTCGCCAGTACATTACAGGCAAGTTAGTTATATATTACGGGATGGATTCTACGACGAATCTATCTACTTCAACTTGGTACGTAGCTTATGTAATTTACAATGTCTGATGTGAAATTGCAGGGATGGAGAATGGAATGAAGGTGGTCATTGTAATTTGAATATAGAACCAGAAACAGACTACAAAAGGCTGAACTCAGAACCAAGAAACAATATACTTATTTACGAAGTAGTCAAACAAATGGAAAGTGCAAAGAGAAATGTTCACTTCTTGAACATAACGTATTTAACTGAATTTAGGAAAGATGGTCACCCATCAAGCCACCGCGAACCAGGTACTTCAATCACTGCACCACAAGACTGCAGCCATTGGTGTCTACCTGGAGTGCCTGACACTTGGAATGAACTTCTATATGCCAAGCTGTTGGCAACAGGATTTAAAACCAGACCGATATGAAAATGGGGGGTCATTTCTCTGCATCCGGTGGGATTCAACCTGGCTCTCCATTTCCTTAACTTTCTCAAGGTGAGTCGAAGTTGGAACACTTTTGGTCCCAAAGTGGAAGGTAAATGAAAAGGGTTCGACTCGCTGGTTTGTGATCATCAGTGAAAGCCGGTCAGTTATGAACACCTGCTGGTACATATTGTTGATTGTGAAAGACGTAAAATGTCGGCTTATACTCTGTTTCTCTGCAAATGACAAGATGAACAAAGCCACCAGTGGAAGAAGTTGTATAGACAATATTGTTGGACTCATTTCATTTTTTCAAGGAAAGCAAGTAAAGATAAAGAGTAATGTTATTCATCCCACCGGGGTTACAAACACAGTCTAGGTGGCTCTAAGTGATAGGTTAAATGAAAGGTGAAATTAAATGATTTATTTAATTTCACCTATCATTTAATGTCATATAAACTCCAGTGTGGATGAATAGCATTACTCAAAGAAAAATGAAAAATGTTGACATTCGTTACAGTTGTTAAAATATCAATTTATGTGACACTAACATAGCATTAAATGATATGTACAATTGGATTGGTCACTTAATTATACATTTTACTGAGCTTGCAAATTAGTGTCATCTAAACTGGTGATGTAGCACTAGCGATGCTAGATAGTATTATTTTTACAATAATAAGATATCATTTTCCTTATCAAAAATTTCAAAAACCTCCCATGTGTAAGTTTCCAATTGTTGTTCTCTCATTATGTTTATATTTGTTTTCTTAATTGTAACGTTTTAAATATCACTATTTTAATTTTAAAAAAGTTCTTTTTGTAAATCTTTCTATTTAGAGTGATATAATCTGAATCATATTTTTGTGATTTCTAATTCTAATTGATTTAAAATATATACTACAAAAATGAGTTAAAAAGAAATCTAAGCTACACACTTTTGAAGCCAATTATTATTATTATTGTTGTAAAGAATTACTTCAATTTTCTAATACTAACAAAGTATAAATGTCAAGAGTATTAAAAAATTAGAGATAATGTCATTAAATTTAGCTGAAGATTTAATTAATTTTGAATCACCTAGATTAAATTATTTATTTATGTTGAGTTGTTAATTATTTGTCAATCATATTAATTAAAAACTGCATTTAATAATTTTCATATTTCATTACAACATTTGCACTGAAATTTTTAAAG
Organism: Fraxinus baroniana; assembly: GCA_903798355.1. Classification (NCBI taxonomy): domain Eukaryota; kingdom Viridiplantae; phylum Streptophyta; class Magnoliopsida; order Lamiales; family Oleaceae; genus Fraxinus; species Fraxinus baroniana. Next base: position 6,467 of record CAIGRO010052247.1, read on the forward strand.
TATAGTAATCTCATCTAGATCAAAAGTATAACTTAACAAATAATAAGAAAGAAAAAATATATAATTAGAATATAATAAAATAACAAATTAAATCGAAAAATAAATATTCACCTTTTGCTGAAAGGGAAAATCTGTGATAAAAAATAAACCCCAAAGCTTTCTGAATTTTAAATAAACTGCTATCCCAGCCTTGTAGACCAGCCCCGAATGGAGCATGGAATTCTTGTCCCCACTAGTCAAGCGATGGGGACGGTCAACGTGGTCTGCATCTGAATTCTCCAAAAACCAAGTTACATTTGACATCTTCATATTTTAAAAACAATCAATATTTACATCCAATCATTTCCCGCCACCAATACATCTGTCAACTAGAATGTCAACATTTTTTTTAACAAAGTAGCTTCATTCATTCTCCAAAACCAACAACATTATTTTATATTATTTTTAAGTTAAATCATATTTAAAGGGGGATTTAATCCCCGTTCCTTTGCCGTCCTCACGCTAAGTCAAAAGACCTTTGCTCTAATGATAAGATACATAAATCCCAGCCCCTTGGGCAAGTTTATTGCTTTCAAAACACGCCCACATTTTTCCTGAAAAAGTTGAAAAGTAGCTACATCTCTCAGAGAGAGAGAAGGGTGGGGGGGGGAACAAAGTATACTGAAACAAACTTCCTGAATCTCTAAAGGCAGTAAGAACAATTCAATCCTGAGCAACATAGAGAAACAATATGCATACAGTTCGCCTACAAGTTCAAAATCATCTGAAAACGCTTGAATTGCCAAAATCCAAACAGGAATTTGCGAAAGAACAGGTAAGCATACTAGCTTCCAGTGTAGATATTCAACGTGGTGTGTAGATATTCAACATGGTTTACCCTAAAAGATGAACTAAAATTGATATACAGATCTCTTGCTAACCAATGCTAATTCCAAGACATGTCGACCCTACCTGAATGATCAATCAACAAGAAAAATTCATTCAATCCCGGGGCGTGTAATTTCATCACAGCACGAATGTCAAAATGACAGAGATGTTTAAATAAGAAGAAACTGTACCAAGCAAGACACAACCCTTTCTATGGAAGATGAAACTGCTAACTCCCAACATTTCATATAAATAATGCTGCAGAAACATAAAAATTGATCCTTCGGTGGAATCTGAAATCTAAATGTCATCATCACCATTAAAGCAATCACAATTGATGCACTTTCAGCAAAGCTTTGTAAAACATGTCAATCAATTGATTGTCCTGCAACACGGATATTACAAAGGGAAGAAATCTTTTAAGCAAGAGATACAAAAGTAACAAATATAGAATGCCAAACAAGAGTACAAAAATGAAATGACATTCCTATCAATTATAGCACTAGTATTTGATTTAATCATCAGCATAAGTAGATAAGAGCTTCAAGGTGTTCTCTCACTGCTTCACATAGCAGACATAGTTCAACCCCGTGGCAATCAAGAAAATAAGGAACTTTCATTTTATACATGGAAACTGTTGCAAACCTAAAGTAAAATAGGGAACAAAAGCTGCCTCCGCGAGCAAAGGATAGAAAAGTGTCAATATTAGTCAATCGATACTAAAATGTGATCACCAACTTTCTAGATTTCAATTGCATAACTAAGACATTTGACATAGTCCCAAAATAAATCCATTGAGCCTATCTGGTGACTATCAGAACCAGAACCTTTTTCTTGCAAATGAAGCCATCTATGTTAAAACCCAACATGGCAAGCTTAAAATCCAAAACTTGATTTTCAAATTCAACATAGTCAAGGACAAACAGAATTTAAATCCTAGATACCTTAAGAAAAACAACCAATTTAAGCCATACCATACACACTTCGACAAGATTGCGTTGAATAACTTGTCCTAACAATACTAAAAGAGCCTCTTTCACATGCACTGTTCATTGGACACATGTCGATAATTTGGATCGTCAACACACGACATCGTTTGGTTGTTTGTCTCAAACAAAGAATTCTTCTGCAAAATTCAAAACATTTCTGTTTCTGCTCATGAGGAAAGCCAAATGAAAGGAGGAAACCCTCCAAAATCAAACCCATCAATCAAAACCCTTTGCCAAAATCAAAACATTTCTACTCGCTTGTCGTTTGGTTGAATAACAAGCTTGGCCTTCTTCCCAAAGTAAATGAACTGACCGGTGTAGATTCCTTCGGCGATGATGAAAAGTTCATTCTGGTAGCCATTGCATTCGCAGAAGTCGAGGGAATGGAATTTGGGCAGACACTTCTAGTGTTTTACTCACTCAAGTTTCCATCTTTGAGTTTTAATAACCGTCTCTGTTTGTTGCTCCTTTTTGCTTTTTTCTCTAAGGAGATATCAAATTTTGTTAGCTGGGGAAGCTCTGTTTCCATTAATTTATCTTTCTAATTGAAGATTTTTCATCGTTTTCTTAGAATTGTTTTGGGCTTTACACTTTTAATTGTCTTAGTTTGCCATATGGTTGTGGTTGAGATCTTAATAATGGTTTTGCTACATTTGAATTGAGTGAAATAATTTCTACTTTTTACTGATTATTACATTTCTCTTTCTCAAAATATATGGGATTTTCTTTGATTTTGAAAATGGTGTGATGTTAACTTTTCAGCTCGTTGTGATGTACATGACCTTGTTAGGAGTTTGATTAAACTTGGAGAAATGAAAGGAATCGTTGGTTTTTCCAATATTTTATTATTTGCCTTATCAAATTTATTTAAAATATATTTAATTTCTTTACGTGTAGTCTTTAGAGTTTAAAGCCTTCGTTTGATATCTTTGAGACGGACGCATAGTATAGACGAGCTTCACCGCTTGTTTGGGGAAAGAAAATATTTAAATATAATCCAATGAAATCTTACAAAATCAAATTCTAACATTATTACTTACGCTACATCGTCTACTACACGTGCAACGCACGCGCATTCAATAGTCTTAATAAAAAGACAAATATGCCCTTACAATTGAGTCTCTAACCTTTATCTAATAATATTTAATTTAGGATACTAAATATATATAGTCATGTCAATTAAATTTTATACAAGGGAAAAAAAAGTTAACTACCGTGTTGTAGTTGTATGTAATTTGCTTCTTGATGTGAAAAAAAAACTTGAAAAAATTTAAGATAAATGAGTAATAAAACGATGTATACAATTTTATAATATTCAATCAATCTGGTTGTGTTTTTTGTTAACAAATATAATTTTATTTTGCTTTATTGTTTATTAAGGGTGGAATTGTATTTTTAATTTCCTTTATTTTAGACTATATATAATCTCTGTATATTTATGTTTTGTATTTTTACTTTTCATTATGCAAATTAATAAAATTCCAGCCTCTCTTTTTTCTCTTTATTTTCTTTGAATTGTTTAACATGGTATTAGAGTAAAGTTTCATGGGACAAGATTTAATCTCAAACACAGCTTTCGCGGATCTAACTCCGCGGTGAGTTGGCTGGGGGTTGCAGGGGGCAAGCGCCCGTACCGGGGTTCGAGGCAGAGGCCTGATTTTTTTATTTTTTATTTTTTTGCGATCTATTTTTCGGTTGTTATTGTGACGATTTTGAGAAGGTTTTTTTTTTTTAAGTTTCTGCAATCTGGTATTTCGTTTTCCTTTCTTTTGCGATTTTTTTTCCTTATTTTTTTATTATGGCTATTGAAATAGACGATTCGCTTCAGTCTGTGAGTGCGAGGTTGGATAGAAAGAATTATTCGTATTAGAGTTACGTGAT
>CAIGRO010052263.1:0-19208 GCA_903798355.1 Fraxinus baroniana
GGTAGGTGGTGATATATATATATATATATATATATATATATATAACTTTATATCTTTTTATATATTTATATATATAAATAAAAAATATGGAAATATATATGTGTATGTATAGGTTAAAAATCTGATTTTTGAAATGTGAAAGATGTTTTGTTATTTTTGAAATAGTGTAAAGATAAAGTAGGATTTATATATTTTTCCCAATTCTTTATGTGAAGAATACATATAGAAGTATTCAATTACCATTCCAAATAGGATTCTTCAAAAAGGAACATATCGTGACCACTGCCGAACAATAGAGAAAAGCAACAGAGCTTTATTTTATTCTTGATTACTCCCATCGAAATTGGCAATTGAAAATAATCGAACTATTAAGGTCACAAATTGGAAGTTATAATCACAGTAAATCAGAATTTTTTTAAGGCATGAATCACAAATTGAGAATGATAATCATCCCAAAGCAGATTTGAATGCTTTCGAAATCATAATGATTACAACTAACATTGTATTATTGTTGTATCTTCCTATTTTTGAAAACGTAGTTGAAACTTCAATGGTGAGTTACTGTGAAGAAAATTGAAAAAATACATTGGCCTTTAAATTGTGAGTTGCTATGACGAAACTCACAAAGATCCATTGTTACTTGTGAGTTGCTCTTAAATTTTTTTTATTTATTTTTTGTGGTGATTATGTATTGTTTTCTCGAGTCATTTAACAGAGGGGCAGATTATGACTTCGTATTTTCCCCTTTGATTTTAATTTTTACAATATAATATAACTAGTTTATATTACTAACCATGTAGCCGTTGAAATCTTGAGTCAGATGACCATAGCTGCAATTTTGATTCAGAGACCAAAGCCGCAATTTTTATTGTGGGGCAATTTTCACAAACTAGATGACCTACGATGCAATTTTAGTTCAATCATGAAAGATTGGGCACGACGGTGTTTTTCCCTTAACCAGGACATCATCTTTGTAGGCCAAGGTGGCACCATGGGTGCCGCCGTATCATGGTGAACATGTACATGTGAGTGTTGCGCCACTGGCCGCACAGCATGCGTCACCTACAAACGATGCTGATGAGCGACGATGGAAGCGAAATTCATGATACATTTCTACACAAGTGGGGTGGAACTTTCGGCCATTGTCTTCTGTTACAAAAAACGAGAATTGCCATATGAAAAAATAAGAACAATAACACAAGATTCACGTGGAAACTCAATTTGGGAAAAAACTACGAATAGAGAAGGTGAATTTTATTATAACCAATATGGAGGATTACAAAGTGCATAGAATGATTTTTCCAAGATATTTACTCTTCACATATATAATACAAAGAAGAGCCTAACATGTGGTGGAGTCCTAATATAACAGGTCTAACAAAATAATTGAGTGTTTGAGGTAGAATAGGAGTGCAAAAAATTGCAAAAATAGCGAGTAGATTTCACCAAGATAGCACCATCGCTTAAGCGGTGGCCTCGAGTTCAGCGAGCAGTAGCACAACCACTCGAGCTGTAACATCTCGAAAATTTACCGAATAAAATTATTTATTTCATCTACTACATTTCACATTTTGAAAGTTGGTCTAGAGAAACGTATATTAAATTCAATTTTATTTGGGCCAAATATTTAAGTATTGATAGAGTAATGATAAATATATCAATATTGGATTTGTTAGATAGCTCGTAATTAATCATACACATTAGGTTTAAAAAAAGCTAATTCGGATATGTGAGGCCCAAGATATCGGAGTCGAAAAACATTGTTCTAAATCGTAATTTAGTTAAATTGATTAATGAATTAATATAAGGAGGTGACGATGACACGTGTATTGGTGGTTATTAATTGGTTTCTTTTAAAATAATAATAATAATACTTTATGAGTCCAACCTGATGGAAAAGTTGTCAATTATTTCTTATTTTTATCATTGCCTTTATCTTGAGAAATTGATGGAAGTTGTCAATTAGGTTTAGTTTAATATTATTTTTATTTGTCTTGATTTTAGGAATTGATAGGGATATTTTTGCCATGTGTAGATTGATAGAAAAGAAAGGACTTAAATAGGTTAATATTATAGGTAAAACGTGTCTTATAATTAACATCATTTATACCAAATTTTTTTGCCATTAGGTTTAGGGAAGAATTTTATTATTTAATTAGCACCAATTACACCTAATTAGGTGCCATTAGATTTAAGGACTTAGCCCATATATATACAACTTTTGCATTGTGTTTGGGCACCACGTTGAAGCAGAATCAATCCTAAATCCATAAGGTATCCAAAATTTTGTTTTGTGTTTAGCAATTATTAGTTAACTCATATTTTATTATAGAATATAATTTTGACATTTTCTTGGCACATAGACATGACAACAGCGAGAAGGTTTTGGGAATGTGAACTTCTTACTTTCATCCAACAATTTTGTTTTGTGTTTAGCAATCATTAGTTAACTCAATTTTATTATAGAATATAATTTTGACATTTTCTTGGCACATAGACATGACAACAGCGAAAAGGTTTTGGGAATGTGAACTTCTTACTTTCATCCAACAATTCTATTATCAAACGAGATAGGATACTATGTGTAAGTTGTTATGTCCTTGCAATATTTTGATATTTTCTACGTAATTTATTTCATGAAATGCTAATTGACCTATGGGTCTTAACAAAATGAAATGAAATGAAATGTGAGATCTCCTTCGGATTTTCTTAAATGTTGCACAGAAATGTGTTGAGCATTTGATTGATTTCCGATTGCTCTTGATGAAATGATGATATATAATGTTGTAAATTTATGTTTTAAAAGTTATTCTATTGTTTTGGATGCATGCATTTTACTGAGTTTAAATAACTCATTCTTTTAAAATCTTAACATTTCAAGTTAAGTCGGTCAACGTGGATGGTGGCTGAGCGGTGCGTAAGTTGTCAAGCATAATTTTCGGAAAAATATTCAATAATAAATTATGTTACGATAGGTTGTTTTTTCTTTACTTTGATTAAATGTTATAGATTTCGCGACTCTATGTTTGATTCAATATATAAATGTTCAAATAAGTTGAAAGTGTAAAATTTCAATTCAATATTTTCATTTCGAATATTATTATGAAATGATATCGATAACACCCTAAAATTTAAATTAATAAAGATTTTTTTTAAATGTCACTGTTCACGGATGAATACTGGCGTGGGATAGTGAAAAAAAGGTAGATTTTCAATCACTATTTTCTTATGTTATTAATGCTTTCACTGTTGAATTCATATATGGACAGTAGAAAAGAAATGGAGTCAACCGATGAGTCAATAATGCAATTTAGGTAACTAGCACAATTTTGACTAATGATTTTACTATTTAATAAATTATCACAATCTTGCCCTTAAATAACTTACACTTTCCTTACTAAAGAATAATTTATGTGTGCCTTGTAATTGAAATAATTTTCGAAAAAAAAAAATCAAATGAAAATGAAAATGATGATGTAATAATCATTTTTTTTAAATGTTACGAGTAATAGATACCTATCTGGTTAGCTGTTTCATCGCGTAATGTTTGTTTAAAATAATAATAATAATAATATTTTTAGAAAAATTTGATTTCAAAAGACAATTTAGTTTTTACTCGTTGCTATAGTTTTTTTTTTTTTAATTTGAATATTCGCAAGATTGAAAGGCTTTGTCAAAAGACCTAAATTTTCTAAGGAGAGTTTGGGATTTAAGTGGTTCGCTAGTGACCCTCCTCCTCTCCTGGAAGCATTTTAGTTGCGCGTTATTCAAATCATCAAGACAAAGACCAATGAAAAAAAAATTTGAATTATTAAACTACATGATAAGATGCTATTAGTTAACAAATATGAATTTGAACAAGGTTTTAGCACTTAGCATTCACCAATCAACTACCATCTGACAAATCGAAGGTACGTAAAATGATTATTTAAATTTTGAGCATAGAAATGATTTTTGCATTAATAAATGTCTTTATGCGTAAATATTCTATAATATGCTCCTGAACGTATTTCATTGAATATATTTCATTCTACAATATTTTTTTTTTTGATAAGTAAAGAAACTTTTATAAAAAAGGTCACAGTACACTAGAAGTATACAAAAGGACAAAGAAATCAAAGATTACAATGGTCCAACCAGTCTACAAGAGAGCTGATGGAACGAACACCCATGCCCTTAACCCACTCAAACAATAAATGAAAGAAACTATTTTTCAACTCTGAAATGGAGGTCTCAGTATCCTCGAAATGTTGAGCATTTCTTTCCCTCCAAACACACCCAAAAACACAATGAGGAACAACCCTTCATACCAACAAGGTCCTACTATTGCCACTATACCCCTGCCAACATGGAAAAGATCAAAAACCGTATTTGGCATGACCCACTGGACCCCAAATAAAGCAAATACCATATCCCACAATTCCCGAGCAAGCTTGCAGTACAAAAGAATATGGTCAGGACTCTCCCCACTCTTCCTACATAAACAACAGCAATCCACCAAAATAAGGCCACGTTTGCGAAGGTTATCCATAGTCAAGATCTTCCCCAGAGCTGCAGTCCATGAGAAGAAAGCTACACGAGGTGGGGCCTTGGATTTCCACACACACTTCCAAGGAAAGTATCTAGGAAAAGGGGAGCTCAAGTAACGATAGCAAGCCTTAACGGTAAAGGCCTTAGACACCGGAGAGTCCCAACTAATCAAATCCTCCCCTGTACCTTGCACCGGAGTAGAGTAAAGAAGATCCATAAAAGAAGAGATGGATTCCAACTCCCAATCCTGCACATTCCGCGTGAAGAGTACATCCCAATGAAGCATACCATTAATGTAGGACATGAGAGCGACTACTGACACATTTTTGTCCAGGGCAATAGAGAACAACTCCGGGTAATCCTCCTTCAATGGAACACCACCACACCACCTATCATACCAGAATTTCACCCGAGATCCATCCCCCACCAAGTAAAACAAGTGTTTCGAGAACAAAGGCCAGCATTGGTGAATTGATTTCCATAAACTCACCCCATGATAACCCCTCATTTCCTTGGTACACCAACCCCCCCAATTGCTGCCATATTTGGCATCCACCACTTGACGCCAAAGAGCATCCCTCTCCATACCAAAACGCCACAACCACTTGCATAAAAGAGCCCTATTGAAACGCTGAAGATCCTTCACCCCCAACCTACCATATTGAACAGGCTCGCAAACCTGAGACCACGAGACTAAGTGGAATTTTGTCTCCTCCCCCATGCCAGACCAAAGAAAGTGCCTTTGAATCCTCTCTAAGCGATGAGCCACCCCAGCCGGAATAGGGAAGAGCGATAAAAAGTAAGTGGGTAGATTAGAGAGAATGCTCTTAATTAAAGTTACCTTCCCCCCTTTAGATAAGTAAAGGCGTTTCCATCCTGCAAGGTGCTTCTCCATACGCTCAATAATCGGGTTCCAGATCGCTTTAGCCTTAAAGGATGCACCCAAAGGCAAACCTAAATATTTCATTGGAAGATACGCAGTCTGACAACCCAAAATATTGGCCAAGACCTCCAAGTTAGGGACCTCTCCCACATGGACCATCTCAAACTTACCCAAATTGATCTTCAAACCAGATACTGCCTCAAACAACAAAAATACAGATCGCAGATGCTCCAATTTAACCGGATCAGCATCACAGAAAATCAAGGTATCGTCCGCAAAAAGTAGATGAGATATCCAAACTTGCTGATCCTCTGGTGAACCCACCATGAATCCCGAAAAAAGACCTCCACTAACAGCCCGGTCCATAATCCGACTAAGAGCCTCCATAACAATAACAAAGAGTAAGGGGGATAACGGATCCCCTTGCCTTAGTCCCCTTGAACTCGCAAAAAATCCACTCGGACTACCATTGATTAGGATGGAAAACCGAACCGTAGAGATGCAAAAATGAATCCACGAAATCCATAATTGCGAAAATCCACATCTCCGAAGCAAATAAAGGAGGAAATTCCAATTAACGTGATCGTAAGCTTTTTCCACATCAAATTTGCATAAAATACCGGGGTCCCCCTTTTTTAGTCTACTATCCAGGCATTCACTAGCTATAAGTACCGAGTCTAAAATCTGCCTCCCCTAGACAAAAGCATTCTGAGATGAAGAAATAATCTTTGGAAGCACCAACCTCAACCTATTAGCCAAAATTTTTGCCAAGATCTTATATAGCCCACTCACAAGACTGATAGGACGGAAATCCTTTACCTCTACCGCCCCCACCTTTTTAGAAATAAGAGCTAGGAAAGTGGCATTGAGACTTTTTTTTGAATGATCCGGACTTATGGAAAGCTCTCAAAACAGCCATGATATCCGAATGAACCACAAACCAACACCCTTGAAAGAAAGCCATAGAGAAACCATCTGGACCTGGAGCTTTGTCTCCATTGAACCCTTGAATAACACCTAGCACTTCCTCCTCCTCAAAGGGTCTCTCTAACCAAACCTAATCCTTAGTTGAGATCGTGGAAAATTCAAGGCCATCTAGCGTCGGTCTCCTAGACCCTCCTTCCTGGTATAAATCTTGATAAAAATGAGTGATACCCATCAAAATGGCCTCTTGATAACACTCCATTAATCATCAGAGAAGAAATGGAATTATACTTACGATGTGATCTAGCTATGCGATGGAAAAACTTAGTATTTTTATCACCCTCTTGTAACCAAATGGCTCGAGATTTCTGGCGCCAACTGATCTCCTCTTGCAGAAAAGATCTTTCCAATTTATCCACAATCTTAATTTTCTGATTATTCTCTTCACTAGATAGAGGGCGTAATTCTGCCTCCCCATCCAACACATTAAGTTCAACCAAAGCTTGCCTCCTCATATTCTGAACATTACCAAAAACCTCTTCATTCCATTTTTTCAAATCCAACTTGAGAGCTCTCAGTTTCCTAGCCAGAATGAAGCTAGGTGTGCCATCAAAGTGATAAGACTCCCACCACCCTTTCACCTGATCCACAAAACCCTCCTATTTCAACCACATATTTTCAAACCGAAAGGGTCTCTTTCCCCTAGAAAGATCTCCACACTCCAGCATAATAGGAAAATGGTCGGACAAGAGTCTAGGGAGACGCTTCTGATGGATAGCTGGAAAATGGTCTTCCCAATCCGTAGAGTACAAAAATCTATCAATACGGGACATGGATACATCTGTACGATTATTGGACCAGGTGAAACTGCCTCCCTCCAAGGGAATATCCATGAGCCCAAAAAGAAAGATGAACTCTGAAAAATCTTGCATAGCTGGAGTGAACACTTCGTCCCCCAATCGCTCTGTAGGAAAGCGAATAACATTGAAGTCCCCGCCAACACACCACGGGATGTCCCACCAACTAGCCAAACCCGCCAACTCATCCCACATCAAAGACCTCTCCCTGTCAGTATGTGGTCCATACACCCCAGAAAAGGCCCATTCAAAATGATCACTGACTCCCCTGAATTTACAAGAAACTGAAAAATCACCCACAGCTTTATCAATCTTTTCCACCACCCTACAATCCCACATCAGCAATGATGCTACCAAAAATCGTACCTGGGCCAACCCGATCCAATTGAGAAAACTCTTGCTGGATTTGATCTTTAGTACCTGAAACAAAGCGTCGAGGTGTGTCCTCGTCGCCCCTCTAATGCTTAAGTCAGTTAACTACTCAAAGGATCTTTATGCTGAATGCTATTGAAAAACCGTACCTGAATAATGAAGCAGGGTTGTCTATTTATAGAGGGTGCTGGTCGAATCCTAGTGGGACTAGTCTTCCCATAGTTAATTCTAGTTATATTAGGAGTGCACAATCTGGGTCCTATTAGGAGTGTATAATCCGAGTCCTATTAGGAGTTTGTGATGAGTTGGGAGACCGTAGGTCAGAGGGGATGGTTTTGGGCGAGAGGAGCTTATGAAGGTCGAGGGGAAAGGGGCAGAGCTCCTGGGACAACCGTAGCTATGGGCCCCGACCTCGACCCCTATGAAAATGTGATGGGCCCAAGTGAGTTAGCTCGAGGTCCGTTATCATCGAGCTCGGGTTCATAGGCCCAGGCCCAGGCCCATAACCTTGAGGTTGGGTATTAGGCACATCATAGGCCCCCGTGCATCGACGTTGCTGCTGAGGATGTCCTCCTGAGTCGCGCGCTCAGATACAGGTAGCCCTAATTGGACCATATGGAGGTAATGGGCCTGATGGGCCGCCACGCGTCAATCCCGGTAGGTGAGGGCGCGGTCGTCGTGGATGGATGACACGTGGCACAAGTGAATGCCCCAGATTAGGCGACCTTTTACCTTCCAAGGGCCCCCTATAAATACCCCTTTTTTAACTTGTCCCATTTTTCACTTTTTACTTTCACCTATCAGAGGATCGAGTTCGGAGACCTAGAGGGTTTGGTGAGCGTCGATCTGTAAAGGTAAGTACTCGAGTTTTTAAGTTATTTATTTATAATGTCGAGCAGTAGTAGTGAGGGGTCGAGTGATAGTAGTAGTGAGACGTCTAGGAGTTCTGACCATGTCACACCCGACCCCGATAGCACATCCATTATTCCCATGGCCGTTCCTATCACCTCGCAGCCCAGGGTCGAGTCTGTACTAATGTACCCTAAGATCGCGAGCATGTACAAAGAGCACGTCGTAATAAAGATAGCGAGAGAGTTCGGAATTATGCCTCTATGTGACATCAGGACCCCTACCCATAGTGAAACAGTATTAGATGCTCGGGATGGGGAGATAGCAATTTTTAGGGATGCCCTCAAGGCCGGGCTCAGGTGGCCTCTGCACCCATTTTTTATCAATTTCCTGACCTCATACTTCATTTGCCCCGGTCAGTTGGCCCCAAACGGATGGAGGCTGTTAGTGTATTTTTTCATTTTGTGTCGATGCCTCGGGGTCGAGCCACGAATTGACCTTTTAAGAATGGTGTACGACCTGAAGTATTTCCCGGGCTATAACTGTTTTGTCTACCTGTCGGCCAAAGGGGGGTTTAGGACACCTGATACCCCGAGCTCTCTTCGTGGTTGGAAAGAGAGATATTTCTTCATTCTACCCCCGAGTCTTGATCATCCCTTCAGGCCTATGCGGTCTGTCCCCGATAAAGATAGGTTTAACGAAGGTCAGGCGTATTTTGAGGTATTGGAGAGAGATAGGCTGAAGTTAGTGAACCACGACCCCTTGGCAGCTAAGATCGATTATCTACTTGAAGAGGACACCCTCGACCTCGCCAACGTGAGGGGACTCGAGGGTATGAGTTCGAATTCTTATTGTTTTACTTGATTAAACCCGATCTAAGCTCGAGCTAATGTATTGTTCATTTTTTAGAATTGGAGATGGCTTTCAATCCTTCTGCACTCCTAGGTAACGTAATGAAGAAATCAAAGGGTCCCACCCCGAAGCCCTAGCGCCATCGAAGGGGAAGAAGAGAGATAGGGATTCGACCTCGACTAAGGCAACCGGAGGTCAGGGCTAGTCATCAAAGAGCTCAGTGCCTCCCCCTCAGCCTTCTCCCCGACCAGCAAATCTCAGGTCTGCTTCCGAGATCGTGGACCTGGAGGGGGATGCACCTCTCAGTGCGGAAATGCTTGTAGATCATGCTCGGTACCCTCTAATCACGTCTATGGTGATGAGGTATAAGGATAAGGTAGAGCCAGGCGAGGGAGTTCGAGCACTGGAGCTTGCCACTTTGAAGGTATACTTAACCTCGAGCAATGCACTCGTTAAATTTCTTGGTTTGAGTTTGATCGTGATCAATGTTATCACGCAGGCGCTGAGCATAGCTCGGGGAATGTCCCTGTGGAGCTTAGAATCCTCGAGCAAAGCAGAAGAGCTCGCGACCCAGCTGCAACAAAAGCAGGATATTATTAGAGGGCTCGAGGTCGAACGCGATTTAGCGAGGATTGAGACGAGGAAGGTTCGTGATGAGCTAGGGGTTTTGAAGGATAAGGCCGAGGAAGCTAAACTGGAGCTCATGCATGCCAAAAAGGAGTTCGAGGTTCAGAAGAAAGGGTTCGAGGATGAGTTAGCCAAAGCTCGAGCCCAAGCCGTCGAGGAGGAGCAGAAAGTTTTACTTGGGTAGTACGGATCGGGGACCTACTTTTATGCTTTGCGTCTAGCTCGGGCTTTTTGAGGGCCAAACTGCCCGAGGATCTGAAGCCGTTGGCGGCCGAACTCAAGTCGGTGGCCGACCACGTGGACGAGCTCGAACTTTCTGCCTCGGAGGAAAGATGAGGATAGAGCAGAGGTAGAGACTCCTGAAGGTGAGAGCCCCGACGATGAATTGCCAGGGGATGCCACCGACCTCGACTGAACTTTGTATGTAATTTTTTTTAAGACAACGTCGATGTTTTGTCTTTCATCGTGTACGTTGCAACTTAATTAGTTTTGTGAGTTCGAGTTTCAATTTCTGGTGTGTTTTTTGCCGACGGGGTCGAGGATGACTTTTAAAGCTTCATAATTAACGTAGGTGTCATTTGTGAAACTCGAGGTCTGTTTAAATGGGATCGAGCTAAGAACATGGTGTAATTTGAAGATAAACAAATTAACTCGAGATTTTGTTTTATACGTAATTAACTCGGGGTCTATTTAAATGAGATCGAGCTAAGAACATGGTGTAATTTGAAGATAAACAAATTAACTCGAGATTTCGTTTCATACGTAATTAACTCGGGGTCTCGAGGCTCGTTACTTAGTTAGGTAGCTCGAGTTCTGCTGTTGGAGCTCGAGGCGTGTTACAAGGCCGATGGTAGGCCAAGTAGCTCGACTCTATGTTAAGGATCTTCTCGAGACGTGTTACCCGGTCAGGTAGCTCGAGTGATGTTTGAAGAATCTCGAGGCGTGTTACGAGGCCGATGGTAGGCCAAGTAGCTCGAGATCTGCCGTTGGAGCTCGAGGCGTATTACAAGGCCGCTGGTAGGCCAAGTAGCTCGAGTCCATGTTAAGGATCACCTCGAGACGTGTTACCCGGTTAGGTAGCTTGAGTGACGTTTGAAGAATCTCAAGGCGTGTTACGAGGCCGATGGTAGGTCAAGCAGCTCGAGGCGTATTATAAGGCCGCTTGTAGGCCAAGTAGCTCGAGTCCATGTTAAGGAGCACCTCGAGATGTGTTACCTGGTTAGGTAGCTCGAGTGATATTTGAAGAATCTCGAGGCGTGTTACGAGGCCGATGGTAGGCCAAGCAGCTCGAGATCTGCCGTTGGAGGTCGATGGTAGGCCAAGTAGCTCGAGTCCATGTTTTTGCATATCGACCTCGAACTTGTCCGGGCTATATCCTGAGGGACCTCCCTGAGAAGGTCGGGGTCGAGTCTTTAGGATCAATGCATTCCTGAGACACTGTGTTGCCGTAATGTACTTGTTAAAATAACGAAAGTTACATGGCAAATGGGTTAAGCATAGAAATTGAACCTAGTGAGGCTCGCTGGCCTAAAGCATGAAAACTAAAAGAAGAGAAAGTAACTAACAAAATTTAATGTAAGAGTAAACAAAAGATCATAACTTAGGCTTTTCAGCTACGAGACCAGCTACTTGTAGTAGATCTTTAAGTTGTTAGCGTTCCATGGCCGTAGGAGGGGTCTCCCTGAGCTGTCCTTCAAACTGTATGCTCCTCTTACTTTTCGTATGACCTTGTATGGTCCTTCCCAGGTTGGTCCCAACTTCCCTGGATGATGTCCAGCGGCTATAGCCTTCCTAAGAACCAGATCGCCAACCCTGAACCTCCATGTCTTCACTCTGGCATTGAAATACTTGGTTGTCCTGTTCTAATAGCTAGCGGACTTTAAAGACGCACGCTCTCTCACCTCTTCCAATAGGTCAAGATGTTCAGTTGATTGTCCTTCGATGTGGGGTTTAATCATCCTCTGTGAGGGAATTCCAACTTCAACTGGAACAGTGGCTTCCATACCAATGGCTAACATGAAAGGAGTTTCACCAGTGGCGGTTCTATGAGAAGTCCGGTATGCCCAAAGTATGGTGGGTAGCTCTTCAGGCCAACTACCCTTGGCGTCCCCGATCCTAGTACGAAGGTCTTGCAGTATGATCCAATTGGTCACCTCAGCCAGGCCGTTGCTTTGAGGATGTGCCACCGAGGTCAAGTGATGGTTGATCCCAAGATTTGAACAAAAGCCTCTGAAATGTGCGTTGTCGAATTTTCTCCCATTATCTGTTATCAACACCCTGGGTATTCCAAACCTATAAATAATGGACCTCCATACAAAGGACCTAAGTTTCGGTTTCGAGATAATCGCTAAAGGTTCTGCTTCAACCCACTTCGTAAAGTATTCTACAGCAACGACGATGAACTTCAGTTGGCCCCTGGCCAAAGGGAAAGGTCCGAGGATGTTGACTCCCCATTGCTCGAAAGGGGCCGCACATGGGATATTTGTTAATTCCTCTGCATAGGTATGTATCACATTACCAAACCTTTGACACTTATCGCACTTTCTGACATAGTCCGATGCGTCCTTCTTCATATTGGGCCAATAGTATCCGTACCTTATCAGTTTATAGGCCAGCGTACGAGCTCCTTGGTGGTTCCCACATACGCCTTCGTGAACTTCTGTCAGGGCCCGGACGACCTAAGAGGGCTTGAGATACTTAGGTAGGGTAGTGTAAGACTCCTACGAAACAGTACCCCTCTGATGACACAATACCTTGATGCCCTAGCCTTTACGTTTCTTGCCTCTCGGGGATCCGACAGGAGGTTTCCACTGTCCAGGTACTCCATTATCGGGTCTATCTAGGAGGGTTTGTGATCGATCTCCATAAGGGTTATCCTTAACCCGATACTAGGTTCCGTCACTATCTTGACATGCACCGTTCTGTCTAACCCGTCTATCCCCATGAACATCAATCTCGATAGGGCGTCGACTTTCGAGTTTCTATCTCTATCAATTTTGACAACATCACAGTTCCTGAATCGCCTTCTGAGGTCATGCACTTTCAGGCAGTACAAACTCATCTTTTCATCCCTCCTTTCAAAAGTGCCATTAGTTTGTCCAACGACAAGTTGCGAGTCACTAAATAGCTGGACGTCCTTTATCCCAAGATCATGTGCCAGTTCCATTGCCAGGATGACGGCTTCATACTCTGCCTCATTATTGGTGGCCTCAAATTTGAACCTAAAAGCACATTGGATTTCGGTGGAATTCTCTGGGTTCGCAATGATAACCCCGGCTCCCGAACCAGAGCTATTCGAGGCCCCGTCAACAAATATCTTCCAAACCTTTGGGGTCTTGCTCGAGTCACTATCCTCTGGCCCCCGAGTTCTTGGTGTGAGTTCGGTGAAATCTGCTAACGCTTGTGCCTTAATCGCGGGACGTGGTTTGAACTCAATGTCGAACTCTCCTAGTTCGATTGCCCATTTCAGCAGTCTCCCGGAGACGTCGGGCTTCTGTAATATGTGTCTTAACGGCTGGTTGGTGAGTACCACTATGGGGTGCGACTGAAAGTATTGTCGGAGCTTTTGGGCGGCCATTACCAAGGCAAGAGCTAGCTGTTCAGCCAGCGTGTATCGTGTTTCGGCATCAATGAGTACTTTGCTGACGTAGTATATCGGCTTCTGTACCTTCCCGACCTCCTTCAGCAGGACGCCGCTTACCGCGCTCTCAGAGACGGCCAAATACAATAACAACGTATCACCCGGTTCTAGTCTAACGAGGATAGGTGGGGTTGCCAAGGCCTTTTTGAGTTCCTGTAGATCTATATTGCACTCTTCACTCCATTCAAAGTTTTGACTTCCTCTTAGGGCTTTAAAAAATGGCAAACACCTGTCCGCTGCCCGAGCCACGAACCTGTTTAATGCTGCAACCCTACCCGTCAATTTTTGTACGTCCCTTTTGCACCTCGGGGTTCCATGGATACCAAGGCTTGTATTTTGTCAGGGTTTGCCTCTATTCCCCTATGCGTGATCATGAATCCCAAAAACTTACCAGAAGCCACATCGAAGGCGCACTTAGTGGGGTTTAACTTCATCTTGTACCTTTGTTGTGTGCCAAAGACTTCTTCTAAGTCTGATATATGACAGTCTATCTTTTTACTTTTTACAACCATGTCGTCTACATACTCCTCGACATTCTTCCCTGTCATGCTGGCAAAAACTTTATTGACAAGTCTCTGATACGTAGCCCCAGCATTTTTTAAACCAAATGGCATGACTCTGTAGCAATAGATGGCAGAGTCTGCCATGAATGAAGTCTTCTCTTGGTTTTCCTCTGCCATCAGAATTTGGTAGTACCCGGAAAAAGCGTCCAAAAAGCTGTACAACTTATGACCTGACGTGCTGTCCACAAGATTATCAATTCGAGGTAGGGATAGCTGTCTTTGGGGCATGCTTTGTTCAAATCCGTGAAATCAATGCAGACGTGCCACTTCCCATTGGCTTTCTTCACTAGAACGACATTAGCAAGCCAGTCAGGGTATTGAACTTCTCGTATGAAATTAGCGCTGATAAGCTTGGCTATCTCCTCTCGTATTACCTCCCGCCGTTCAGGCGCAAACTGTCTCCTCCTTTGCTTCACTATTCTTGCCCCGGGGTTTATGTTGAGCTTGTGTACCGCAATTTCTGGGTCAATCCCCGGCATATCCTCCACACTCCAAGCGAATACATTAATGTTGCAGTTTAGACAAGCAATTAGCTGCCCCCTGGTTGTATCATCGAGACCTTGACCAATGGTAACCTTCCGACCGAGCTCTACCTCGTCCATCTTCTCCACCGGTGCAAGCCTCCCCCGGTGGTCGAGGTCGAGCTCTGCTTCAGATATCTGCAAGACGTCATGTTTTATTTCACGAACGCTGGTCACATAACACTGCCGGCCACCGCTTGGCTTCCTCGAACTACTTCAACCCCTGCGTTTGTAGGAAATTTCACTGCCAAGTGAAAGGTTGAGACGATTGCCCTGATCGCATTCAGTGAAGGCCTTCCCAGTATAGCATTGTAAGCCATGGGAGTTCGAACAACCTGGAATGGAGTTATCTGATTGACCATCCTTCCGCCGGACCCCAAAGTTAGAGGTAAACTGACAACACCTTCAGGAATTACAATGCCTCCTCCGAACCCCTGAAGGGGGGTCTTAACGGGTTTCAGTTGCCCTACTGAGATGCCCATCTTGCTGAAAGCCTCTTGTGATATCACGTTGGCCGCACTGCCGTTGTCAACCAGGATCCTCCTGACCTCAAAGTTGGCGATGATTGCTGATATTACTAGGGCATCGTCATGGGGGAAAGAAATCCCTTCCAGATCTCTTGATCCGAATGTTATGTCTTCAATACTACCGATATCCATGTTCGCGACTTGAGGATACTGCCTCGCATATTGCTTGCGTCCGTTGCTTGAGTCCCCTCCTGAGGCCGTCCCCCGATGATAACGTTGATGGTACCTACAGTTGGTTGCCGGTCTCCTCCACCCNCAATACTACCGATATCCATGTTCGCGACTTGAGGATACTGCCTCGCATATTGCTTGCGTCCGTTGCTTGAGTCCCCTCCTGAGGCCGTCCCCCGATGATAACGTTGATGGTACCTACAGTTGGTTGCCGGTCTCCTCCACCCGTCGGGGGTCCTCTCTGGTTCTGGTTACCCTGCTGACGTTTGTCCCGACTAACATACGTTCCTAGGAAGCCTCTTCTGATAAGAGACTCAATCTCCCGCTTCAAGGCTATGCACCTTTCTGTGGTGTGCCGTTGGTCTTTATGAAATTCACAGTACTTGCTCTTGTCTCGGGCTTCCGGTGGAGAATGAAGCTTCGGGGGCCACCTCAACTCTTTGAGATCCTTGATCTCCATCAAGATGTTTGACCTCATGGTGTTCAACTGGGTGAAAGACGTCGGGGAAGTTTCTGACCTGGATTTGTTCCGAGGAAAATCCATATGCTGATTGGACTCATGGGGTCGCTTCAGGTCGGTCTTTTTTGTTGGTTGGACATCTCTCCTTGGGTACATTGTTTCCTCCATGTTGATGTACTTCTCCGCCCTGGTGAGAAGGTCGGTTATGACCTTCGGCGGGGTCTTTGATAAAGACATCTTGAACGCCTCACACCTTACGGCATACGTCAGGGCGGAGATCGCGGCCTTGATATGCAAGTCGGGAATCATGAGTCTCTCTTTATTAAACCTGGTCATGAAGTTACGAAGAGTCTAGGTTGGTCCCTGACGCATCTGCATGAGTGATGCGGCAGTCTTCTTGATGCGTTTGCTACTTGCGAAGAACGCAGAGGTGTCAACTAGGCCCGCAAAAGAAGATATAGAGTTGGGCTCTAGTGTGGAAAACCAATCCCGGGCTGCATTAGTTAACGTTTGAGGGAAGGCTTTGCACATTACAGCGTCTAGTGCCACTTGGAGGTTCATAATGTCGGTGTATATGTTGAGGTGGTTGATGGGGTCAGTGGTCCCATCATACTCTTTTACCCGAGGATACTTGAAACGATCTAGTAGAGGGTATGACAATACTTCAGGGGTGAACGAGGTGTTCGGGGGTAAATCCTGTTGTTACTTGGGATTTTTGAAGCATCCCTGCCGCGATCCCTTCTTGAATGATCTTCGCTAGGTCAGCTGGATTTAGGGCCATTGGTCCTAGACCGTTCGGCGGTTGAGGTTGTCCCGATGCTCCAGCTTCACCATTGCTAGGGGTCAGGACCATATTGTCGGCGATGTTGCCACTTAACGAAGAAGGTATCGTAGGGGGACCTCTCTCCTGCAGCAGCTGAGCCAGCAGAGCCACCTACTGGCGGAGCTCCTCGAACGTAGCCGGAGCTACGGTTGTTAAGGGTTGCGGTGGTGCCCCAGATGTAACCTCCTGGGGGACTGGGATGTCCGTAGCGCGAGGTTGGTTGGGTGCGGATGAGCCTGCCGGAAGATGTCCTGAGCGTGTGTTCACCATGGCTTCTGGTAGCGTTTCCCACAGATGACGCCAAATGATGCTACCAAAAATCATACCTGGGCCAACCCGATCCGATTGAGAAAACTCTTGCTGGATCTGATCTTTAGTACCTGAAACAAAGGTGTCGAGGTGTGTCCTCGTCACCCCTCCGATGCTTAAGTCAGTTAACTACTCAAAGGATCTCTATGCTGAATGCTATTGAAAAAATGTACCTGAAATAATGAAGCAGGGTTGTCTATTTATAGAGGGTGCCGGTGGAATCCTAGTGGGACTAGTCTTCCCATAGTTAATTCTAGTTATATTAGGAGTGCACAATCTGGGTCCTATTAGGAGTGTATAATCCGAGTCCTATTAGGAGTTTGTGATGAGTTGGGAGACCGTAGGTCAGAGGGGACGGTTTTGGGCGAGATGAGCTTGTGAAGGTCGAGGGGAAAGGGGCAGAGGTCCTGGGACAACCGTAGCTATAGGCCCCGACCTCGACCCCTATGAAAATGTGATGGGCCCAAGTGAGTTAGCTCGAGGTCCGTTATCATCGAGCTCGGGTTCATAGGCCCGGCGCATAACCTCGAGGTCAGGTATTAGACACATCAAGCAATATACCCCCCGAGGCACTGACAGAGCCAAGAAACATCCAGTCCACGTGATGAATACCCCACAAGCTACGAACAAATCGTTTGGAAATCAGTTCAATCTTAGTCTCCTGAAGGCAAATGATATCAGTACCCCATTGCTTAATGAAACTTCTGACCTTGAGCCATTTATCCCTATCATTAAGCCCACGAACATTCCAAGAGAGAATTTTTACATTCATTGGGATAACATCAAGACCCTGTCCCTGTTGTTACCCCTGCAACGTGACGACCCAACATCATAATTGATAGAACTACTTAAAGCTTTTAACTCCCTGCTCCCCTTCCTTCCTGCTCTGCCAAACTTATCGAAGACTTCCCCCCCCATTTACAGTTGCAGACTTAGTACGGCGAGAGTCGATGGATTTCAGAAGGGCAAGAACTTCCTCCTCATATCCCTCGTAAGAAGTCCCCACAAATTCTCCAAAAAGATGATATTTGCCCAGCACCCATTCCGACGTAACAGACTTATTAATAGCCTCTCCTAGTACAGGAGACCCATCCCCCTCTTGAGGAACTACCGAGACCAAAAGAAGCACTTCTAGAGGATCCTCCTCCCTCTCCCAACACGAGACCTCACCCTCCCCCTTAGAGAAAATCGAGTCCGCTCCTACTATAGACCCACCTTCATCATCACCTTCATCCCCACTAGACTCATCTGAAAACCCAGAACCACCACCGAAACATATCATATCCCCCGACTCACCTGGACTAGCATGTTCCGACTCATGAAGCTCACCTAAGTACGGACGAAGAAGGGATACAGGTATGGACAGCCGTCGACCGCCACGGAGCTCAAGAACCCAGTCCGATGAAGAGCCCCACGTGCGCGTGATAATCTCCCCGGAAATTGGGACCTGAGCCGTGCCACCCTTCTCGGAAGTCATCACTGTATTCTCATTGATGAAAGAAGGAATCGAATCTGTTGCCAGAGCAGGGATTAACGCAGGATTCTTCAAGGTAAATTGCTTCGATTTGGGCCTCCAAACTAATTTGGACTTAAGAGACTTTTTTAAAAGTCTGCTCATTTGAGGTCCATGAGACTTCTTTAATCCATTTCCAGCATTGGGCTTTTTAACACACACTTCTGGGCCTAGTTCTCCCCAAACCCCATCCGGCCCACGTTCAATTTGAATGTTCAAGGATAATTTTATTGTTCCCAAATCTGTCCCAGATCTGCCCAGATCAGAATTTGCCATTTTAAGAGTCAACTTTTCTATCTTATATTCAACCAGAAATTCAATTTGACTTTATTGTTTGGTATGATCAGTTGGATCATCACTGGATCAATAATGATGCGGAATTAAATATTCAAATGGATATTCAGTGAAGAATAGGAAGATTCTTGAATCCAACAAAATCATATTTGATGTTTGTTCTCTTTATTGAAAGTTGGTAATTGATTGTTATTAGTTGAATAAGGACTGAATTCCCTATATTTTTGAAAATTAATTAGGGTGATATATGAGGGTCCATCACCCTCCACGTTGATTATCTAGATATTATTTGTATCTAATAGATTTGGTACAAATATTAGATGATTGGATGGTGTTCGTAACCTGAAGTTTGCGAAAGTGTTACTCAAATTATGAGCATAATTTTCAGATTATACAATTAAGACGGTGTGTCTTTTAATACTAGTGATTTTAAATCTCAGCTTTTTAATAAGTATTAGTTGAGATATCAATAAATGGTTTAACATTATTGTTT
>CAIGRO010052282.1:0-12662 GCA_903798355.1 Fraxinus baroniana
TCTCTTACATGTAGCAAATGACCTAATCCTCAAAAAACCCTCAGGAAATGAGGAGCTAACATACTAAAAGTGTGTTTGAGCCACATTATTTTGAAAAAATGTATTTTGAAATAGTAGCTTGATGAAAAATGTGTGATTGAAATAGAAGGAAAAGTTATTGATGTGACGAAAAATATTATTTTATTGAAGAATATGTGTTGAAAATGAGTATAAGAATGAGAATGAAAAATTTAGCCCTCGTTTGGTACATATTAAAATTTTCATTTTTATTTTCATTTTTCTATTCATTTTCAACCATATATTCTTCAATAAAATAATATTTTCCATCACATCAATAACTTTTCCTTCTTTTCCAACCACATATTCTCCATTAATCTACTATTTCAAAATACATCATTCCAAAATAATGTGGCTCAAACACATGTTACCAAATAGAAGCTAATTGTCATTTGAATCGTTAGCACTTAACTAAAGTTTCGCATCTTGTACCGTAGATACTAAGCTGACAAGTGAAGGTACTTTCAATCACGATAAATCAAGTCGGTCCATTGACTCAACTCAAAACTAATACATGAAAAGTTTGATTTAAATTGAACTAAGGCTTGTTTGATATTCCCAAATTTTCATAAAACTTGAAAATCATTTTCAATTTTTCATCCTTTACATTGTTTGATAGGAAGAAATTTCATTGGAATTGATTTTCCACCCTATCCCTCACGTGACCCATTTTCCTTGTAAAACAAAGTCAAACGAATATCAAAAAAATTCAAAATTTCAATATTTTTCACCTTTCAAAATTATATTATTCAAATACAATTAATTGACAATTCTCAGAAAAATAATTCTAAACAATTCAATTTCCTAAAATTTATTTTCTTTTCATTCAAATTACACCCTTCTAATCAAATGAATACTGATTACTTGGTCCAAGTTGCATAGCAATGCTCACAATTTTCCTAATCGTGTATGCAATTAAAAAGTCAGACTGACGCAATCACGGGCATGCAAGTAGGCAGGCAGCCACTAACGCCGTCTTTACGAGACACTAACGGCGTTTCTCTTTCTACACAATAAACATTTATTACAGCTGTCCCCTCCAAGCCTTAGGTATGGACTCAGGTTCGGAGCTTTTAAAGCTACGAAAAAGCCAAAGTAGTACAGCAACTACTCTCTAAAATAATTGAGCAAAAGAAGAGAGAGGGAAAGAAAAATCGGAGTTTTAGAGAGAGAATGAGGGAGCAGAAAAATCCGGAAAAGATGCAGATCGTGAGGAGGAAAAAGAAAGGGAGACCAGCGAAGCCGGATCCCGCGGCCCACCGTGGAGGTGACTCAGAGCCACCGGAGAGCGACCTACGCCGGAGCCTCCGGCGAAGGAATGTCAAGTACGTCTTCGATCTCGACGATTACTTTGATGACGACGAGCTATTCGAGGAAACCGATGAGGACCAGCGGCGGAGGGAGAAGAAGATCAAGCTGTTGCTCAAGCTACAGAATGACAAGGACGGAGGTTCTGAGTCGACTCCGCGGCTCGGTGCTCACTCCCCCACTGTCTCGGCCTCTGCATCCGATGGGGATAAGCCCTCGAAAAAGAGGAAAATCGACGCTCGAGATTACAGAGAAACTGGCG
The DNA here is from genome assembly GCA_903798355.1 of Fraxinus baroniana. Classification (NCBI taxonomy): domain Eukaryota; kingdom Viridiplantae; phylum Streptophyta; class Magnoliopsida; order Lamiales; family Oleaceae; genus Fraxinus; species Fraxinus baroniana. The sequence continues at coordinate 1,628 of CAIGRO010052282.1, forward strand.
AAGATAAGGACGCAAATGACGACATCAATGATGATGATAATTATAGTGGTGATGATGACGAGGTATTGATTAATCGTTGTATCTAAAAAATGAAAATTCAAATAGACGAAGAAGAAACTGAAGTAATGGAGTACATACATTAATTTGTGTACTATGGATGTTTATATAAAGGGGGAAAAGAGCTCCAGCTCAGCCGAACTTCACTGGGAATTTTCTATTGGTCCAAACTTCGATACATACACAAACGTGTATGTATAGGTTGAGTTTGATGGTTTGTCGGGGAAGTATTATGCTGAATATTGGCGTAACGGTTGGGTCAACTGTCAAAAAACTAATCCCCACAGAATCTGATCGCTCCCACCTTTCTCTCTCCTCCTCATCTCTCTCTCTCTCTCTCTCTCTCTCTCTATCTATAACACACCCATGTCACGGAATGTGTTGGATGTATTGTACACACGCACACGCACATATATTGTCTGCCCTCATTTTCTGTCTCTGTCTGATTAACACCTTGGACTTTTATTTTCTTAAGCTTGCATTTATTGATTTATTTATGATTTCTTTCCTTTTTTAATGTAACCCTTTTTGAGGTATAATGACTTTGCTGATTTTGACAGGTTAGAGAAACAAAGATGGAGCCCAAAACCGTGCACTCACCTCCAGGCGTGCTTTTAATTTCTGGCTTTTATTGAATGGTCATGTTTAATATTGTGAATTTAATTTGTTAATTGTTACTGTTGGCTTGATCAGGGACACCATCAGAGACTCTATCTGTGCTTCCATTGCCTGATAAGAAGACACTGGAGTTGATCTTAGACAAGCTTCAGAAGTACGTGGTGAATATTTGTTGCATTGTTATTTTAAGGGCTTGGTTGGATCTTGAAGTGCTTTGATTTTATTTTGGGCAGGAAGGATATATATGGTGTGTATGCGGAACCGGTCGATCCAGAAGAGGTAGAAAGTTCTTTATGGAATTATATAGGGTTGTACCGAGGCATTACTTTTATGGAGTTTGTAAATTGGTTGATTGGTTACTGTGCAGCTTCCTGATTATCATGATGTGATAAAGCATCCAATGGACTTTGCCACCGTGAGGAACAAGCTGGGAAATGGAGCATATGAAACCTTGGAACAATTCGAGGTGAGTTCCCATTTCGATCCCGATGCCATGCCTCCTTTTCCTTCACCATGGTTGCTTGGTCTCCTTTTTCCTTTCACAAATGAGCTCATAGAGTTTTGCTTGACAAGATGATGAATGACTGATGACTAGTGTTTTCGAGCTGAAAAATGGTGCTAAATCATTCATCTCAAATCTTGACTATTTACAAAGAACAGAACTGGATGTCTACGACATGCAACGATTTGTAATTTTAGTAGATTTTTGAAGCTGCAAGGTTTGAGGGTCCCACTTCGAGCGGACACTGGGTTTAGAAGTATTCTCTTTTCAAGATAAAGATGATTATGGATTAAGGATACGCGTGGAAAATCATTACAATAACATTTGTTATGCTAAGTGTAGCAGACAAAATCTTGTTTCATCCTGTGGTTCAAAGTGGGAAGCTTGAGTTTAGAAGAGTATCCTCGTTTAGTAAATTTGTCATGGAGTTTATGGTTTTATGTTCAAATTCTTAGAAATATTGTTTTGAAGTTTTGAACACAAAGTGTTGACGTAAATGTCCTCTTTTGGCTTTTCCAGTTTTATCGTTTTCTGTCGATTAGAAAGAAGGGTGGTATAAATATGTCAATTAGCATTGGAAACTTGTCCATCAAGTAGTATTATTATCTGGATAGTTAAACTGGGCAATTGAAATTTGTAAATAAGTGGAGTGATTGGAGCTTCTCTTCGTCTTCTGAATTCTCAAACAATGGCAATGCTCTGTGGAAACATAATTTTTATGTTTCCCCATTTGGTTTCCTAATGGTAACTTTCCCCAATTTTTTATAGGTAGAGGAATATGTTTTAAGTTGTTATTTCTTGGTTAGGAATCCATAATCTTTTGTTTCTCGAATTGAATTGCTAAGACAATGATCACAAATATTGGTTGCTTATAATCCGCTGAAGTGTGAAATACTTGTCCTTGAATCCTTGTTTTGCTCATATTTTTGGATACATGAATGTATGTTTTTCTGAACAGTGACATTGAGGAACAACATCAAGCAATTCCTTTTGAATTTAAGGATGTTTAGTTTTGTGATTTGTATTTGTTTTATGGTGCCTATTGATCGTAATCAAACAGAAGTTGAAGTAGCTGAAAACTTGCCTGATTTTGCTTGTTATAACGACACCGTCTTAATGTATGTGCATGCTCTGGCTCCTAAAGAACATTAATAAAGTCTTCCTCACATTTTCCCCTTTTCTCTATATTTATTGGGGTGTGTGTCGATGGACAACTCTTCTGGATCTGTATACGACACCTTCTACTTGTGTATGAATGAATGCCACACATTTTTAGCCTATTAACAATCTTCAGGGGTATATCAGCTATCTTCAGGGGTAGGAGTAGGAGTCTGGGAATTATTTTCTTATGTTTCTTAGAACTGTTTGCTGATCTGCAGAGTGACATTTTTCTGATTTGCTCAAATGCCATGCAATACAATGCTCCAGATACCATATACCATAAGCAGGTAAGGCTTACAGCCTCTTTTTGCTTTATTTAGCTCCTGTTTGAGCCCCCATTATTCTCAAAATTCATTTTTTCAACACTCATTTTTAACCATACATTCTCCCATAAAATAATTTCACACAAACTCAAAACTTTTCCTTATTTTTCAAATTTTTTTTGGGTAAAATGGAGCCCAAACCCCTAAGGGGCTTGTTATTTTTCCCTTCTGGTTTTGTTAAAAGATCAACTTCATTCTGTAATCATTCTGAAGGCACGCACTATCCAAGAGCTAGCGAGAAAGAAAATTCAAAAGATAAGGATAAATAATGAACGCTCAGAGAAGGAACTCAAGCCAGAACATAATACAAGTACGAGATCAAGCTCTATTTTGAAGAAACAAATGAAGAGAACAGTGAGCCGGACAGTGCAGGAACCTGTTGGTTCCGATTTTTCATCTGGGGCCACTCTTGCAATAGGTGGAGATGTGCAGAATGTTTCAAATGCACATCAGTTTGGTGGATCGGAGAGGCCTGGTAGCATTGATGGGCTTGTTGAGGGAAATTCTTCCTTGAATGACGCCAATTTAGATAAGGGAGAAGAATCACTTCTAGGTACCATATGCACCCAATATTTTATGTACATCTGATGTGATTATTTGTGTCATGAACCAGTCTGAACTTTTGTATCCCATGCAACGTGAAAAAATAACTTCAAATGTGCTACACAACTCCGTTCTTAATTTGCAACAGTCGTATATCCACTCCTATTGCTGTTTTTCTAACTTCTAAGCCTTCTGCTTGTAGGAAAGGGACCACTATCTAGATTTGGTAGGAAATTGGCCATACATGATGAGAACCGTCGTGCAACATATAACATATCATTAGCTCAGCCAGTAGCCGGCTCAGAATCTATATTCTCGACTTTTGAGGGGGAAATGAAGCAACTGATTCCTGTGAGTGACTTTTCAAATAAATCTTATTCATTGTTTTACATGGCTATCTCACTCATTTCCAATTTCCCCCAATCAGGTAGGACTTTATACTGATTACTCATATGCTAGGAGTCTGGCTCGTTTTGCTGCAACTCTTGGCTCTGTTGCATGGAATGTTGCTTCACAGAGGATTGAGAAAGCACTGCCTCAAGGATTGAAATTTGGTCGTGGTTGGGTCGGAGAGTACGAGCCTCTTCCAACCCCTGTGTTAATACTGGAAAATTGTACCGTGAAGGAACCAACATTTTTTGCAAAAATAGAGCATGCTACTGAACAAAGAAAGGTTGAGAGAAACTTCAAAACCTCAGTTTCTCCCATGGGAAACACAGTTAATGGGCCTTTCTCAGAAAATAAATTGCCTTTATTACGCCATGCTGGAGACAGACCAACTACTATGTCTACTACCAATACTTCTTGCCCCGTCAAAGAACAGCAGGTTAGGAGGAATAGTTCCGAAGTGAAATCGTCTTTCTTTTTATCTCCTGGAATCAAACCTATTGATTCTACTACTCTCGGTTACCAGTGCCAAAACTCGCAACTTGGGAATTTTGTTGAACCCAAGAAAAAGGATTTAAAGCAGGTTGAATTGAATAGTCCACCCTTGGCCAATCAAAACGCAGCTAATTTTATTGCTCAGAGGCAGATTCCAAAGAGTTCAGAAATGGAATCTTCCGGGTCAGTGGAGTTGGCATCCAATAACATGAATCTTTTGACATCTGGATCCTTTAAGCATCCAACTACTAGTGGAATCTCTGTTGGAGTATTGCCTAATGGGAAAGTGGTTAACAGTGTGGATAGTAATATAATAGCCAGTTCACCGTCTGACATGACCAAAACAGAGTCTTACTATCACCATGGACAGGGGCAGGGTCTTAGTGACCCAGTCCAGTTGATGAGAATGTTAGCCGAAAAGGCTCAAGATCAACAGAAACCCTCAAATCAGTTTAATGCTCCTCAAGAATCATCCCCTGCTCCATCAAGCAGATATGATTCAAATGCTGCTGGAGCTGCTGCCCGCGTATGGATGTCCGTAGGGGCAGGTGGCATTAGACAAGCTGGGGACAGCACAAATTTACACAAGAACCCGATATCTGCAGATTCCTTGTATAACCCAACTCATGGTCTCCAGCCACAAGCGTCTCGATTTCGTCCAGAGTTTTCTGCTCCTGGGATGCATTTTCAGCCTGAGAAGAACGCATCACTTCATGCTTTTGTTCCGCAAGTTCCTCAGCCTGTAAGAGTAAGCAGTGAAGCCCAGTTTCAAAATCAGCCAATGTTTTTCCCCCAGTTGGTAACTGCTGACTTGTCTAGGTTCCAGCTACAGTCTCCTTGGCAGAATCACAGTCCACAAATGCATGCAAAACAGAAACATGAATCGCTACCTCCAGACTTGAATATTGGTTTCCAGTCACCAGGGTCTCCTGGTCGACACTCATCTGGCTTACGGATTGATTCTCAGCAGCCTGACCTGGCCCTGCAACTCTAAGACAGCATTTTAGGTGAACTGTGAATGGTGCGTGGCAAATCATGTTAAAGAGGTTACATCATAATTAGTTCCATCTGAAAATTTATTTGCACATCAGGATTTGTGTTAGGCTAATTTACATGAATATTTATGTATTTGCCCGTGCCATCAATTCAAAAGCGTCTTATTGCCTTTAGATTAGGTTTTAGAATAGCCAGAAGATACAAAAGATGATCAGTTTGGTCAGAGTTTAATCGTTTGTAGAAAGCTTCTTGTTTGTCGTCTTCTTTCTGGTTCTGATTCAGGATGCTGACAGCGGGACAAAATCGTATGTTATTGGGAAGCTGGAGCTTTGTTGGGGTGTTACCAGAATAATCTTAAACGTTCATCCTGAACAAGGATTATTGCCTGCCTGGAATTGTTGTAGCTTTTTCGATTTATTCTTCTGCTTTAGATTATGCTTATTATGAAATTTTCTATACTTAGTAAGAATCCTATATGCCTGATAATTTTATTTATTTATTTTTATTTCTCAAAATACATTAAAATTGTTGTGCATGAATTCATCGAATTGTGATTTCTGATTTTAGCATCGGGTAGGATCTATAAGATGGTTGAATATTGACATATCACTGGTGGTGTGCGGTTTGTTCAATAGTTAATATAAGATGGGCGAGTTTTGAAAAAACTTAGTTTCTTACAGATTGCAGTTGCGAATTTAAGTTACTTATTTTGAGAGAGAGTTTAACAAATCGTACATTAAAGTAAGAATTTCATCTTTAGATTGCAAATGACAATTCTGCTCGATGTTGTTTTCTAGAACTACACATCCAAAGATAATTTCAAGGAACACAATCTGTACCAATTATAAGATCAAACCATTAAGAAGCAATTATAGAAAATAATTACATAGTTACTTTTTTTCTTCGAACTCTGATAATCTAGAAAATCAATTCGAGTGTGAGAACTAACTAAAACCGTAAAATAAGATATAGAGTAGCTTAATCTCAGACAAGACTTTCACGAGAAATTTGTGAGAAAAACATAAAAGAAAACAACTCCTCGTCAAGAGATTGTCGTAACAAGATTTATTTTTTCATCGAATACCTAGTTTGATGAAATAGATTCTTTATAAGAAGAAATCATTTACATCAAATATACAAAGAAACGGAGATTTCAACATTTTCGAGATGAATTACTTGAAACCAGAATGCTAGGGCTTCGTTCTTGCTCCTTCTTCTTCTTCTTCTTCTTCTTCTTCAACCCGACTTTCGAAGATGTCTTGGGATCATCATGCAAATAACACACGTCGCCTTCACATACATATCGACTCTTTTCTGCTTGTTCACAGAAGCAGCTCAAGACATTGAACAAAGGCATGGTCATCTTCTCCCCCCCTGCTCTCTCTGTTTCCTACGGTAGTTTGATATATATGTATGTATATGCATGCGTGTGTGCATACACAATCAATAACTAATTAACGTCGAATGTATGAACATTGAATTGTTCAAAGAATTTTCGGCATTTTAGCAGAAGAAATAAGGATGAGGTCAATATAAGGACGCCATTGACTATGTCTATTATTGAGTAGTGCATGTCAATGTTTTTCTAACAAGAATTTTAATTAATTTATGAAGCCGTGCCAGCTAGCTATGGCTAATTGATTATGACACGTTTTTCATTTCAAAATCGATTTTTTTCAATTACACAGCATCTCCAAACTCTTTATTTTAAAGAGCATTTTAACGAATATTTAAAAATAAGTCAATTTTTTACACGGTTTTTATTCATTATTTTGCTTTTTTTTTCATAAACAATTATTTTTCATCATTTTCCCTCTTTTTTTATTTTATCACTTCCATCTTTTTTATATTGTAAAAATAAAAATACAATAAAAATGAATTGTGCAATAATAAATGAAGTATTGTATGAAGAACGAATTTGGCTTTCTATATTTGGAGAGTCAAATCGATTGTTTATTTTAATTTTTGAAGATAAAAGAGTGCATCGAACATCTCATAAAGAAGTTTGACTTAATAAAAAGGATAAAATGAAACTAATAAAAAATATATTAGAGATGCTCTAGTCTCTAAGCATGCGCCTATTCACATTTTTCTTTTAACTACAATTTTTTTCCTCCAAACGTAAGCACTTGGTATCCTAAAAAATGGTGCTCCAAAGTGTTAAGGAATATAATCCCACATCGAATAAAGATGTAGACACAAACTAATTAATAAAGGTATTGGGCTACTCATCTTAATAATGTTGACCTTTTAAGATGGAACCCCAAATCTTAACATGGTATCAGAATCCATTATGCTCCAACGAGCGATATGGTCTGCTCAAATGAGCTACCATCTTGTTGGGACGTGTTAAGGGATATAATCCCACATCGAATAAAGATGTAGATACAGACTAATTAATAAAGAACATGGGTTATTCCTCTTAATAAGGTTGACCTTTTACGATGGAACTCCAAATCTTAACACAAAGCAACTTTTCTTGAAAAATTTGAGGATGTTTGGCTAAGCTAAAAGGAGTAAAGTTGCTTAGGAATAACTTTTTGCATCCACACGTGCTTGGATAATCTACTTTTATCTTTAAATGAGTAGTTTAATCATACGGTGAAAATGTAAGTATTAAAGATTCTCTAGAGTTCCAACGTTTCATAAAAATATGATATAACAGGGGGCATATTTAAGAACACTAAAATCCATATATAAAACTCGTTGATTCATGACAAATATTGGGAATAGGATTATAATTAGTAAAGAATACACCAAGAACTCAATGTTCATAAATAAAAACATCACAAGTTGTCAACCTAACCTAGTTCTTGTGTTTTCAATGCAGGACAAAGCAATAAAAGACTTTGTTTGTCTCCCTTTAAAACAGAACTCTTAATTCTCTTACTCATTTGTAACCACATATTTACATAATAAAATATTTTGCACGTAAACATAATTTTTTTTATTCTTTAACAATTTCATCGAAGCAAAACAATTAAAATCATATTCACGTGAGCTCTTAAAATGTGGGACTTGGGAGGATGGTACCATGCAAACACATGCTTTAAAGAGTTGAATATTTGATCTCAAAATGGAACATAGAAAAAATGTTCCAAGTCAATTAAGGCTAGCAATTTTTGAACATTTATATGGCCGTTCCTTCAAATGAATGATTTATTAAAGGAAAAAGCAATCATCAAACAAACGTATCATTCATATTAAATATTTACATGTTTAATAGATGTGAGATTTATCAACTTCTAGACAGTTAAATGTCTCGTTTGAAGATTATGGACTCTAATACCCTTGAAACGTTACATGTACAAAACTTCTTTACAAAAATTTTTAAAGATAGAGAGACTGACATTTCATTGAAAGTTTGAAAAAAAAAAGGTCCCACCAAGCGCGGCCAACGCAACACCTATAAAAGTTCGGTAAGAAAAAAGCCTTTACACATGATATTTTTTTCAATACACTTCAAAGATTTAGGGTTCCATCATATGTGAAATCTCTCTTAATACCTATAAAACTGACCAAAGAGCCAACTAGTTTCGAGGTCGTAAAAGAAGTACGAAATCAAAGTAACAACATTCTGGTATATCAATAATCATTTTCCTTCAATTTTAGGTCATATTTGAGTTCATCATCATCATCATCATCATCATCATGTCCTAAGATTTAAGTGCTCGATTGTTTTAACTTATAATTATTTAATAGTCAAGAGTCAAACATTTATTTTTTAACCACATTTTGTAGGACCCTCACCTACACACTTATCCACCTCTCATTATACCACACTATAGCTTCAGAAACTTGTATTTTATCCAAAATCCAAACAAGCAATCTTCTTGCAAACAACAAGAGGTCAGATTAAAACACTTTGATGGGAAAGGATACCATCTCCCGGTACATATAAATCTAATGGGGAACTGAACATTTATACCATCAAATCGAGACATACTAACACATTCAAATTTAAAAAGTGGGCATTATTCAGAACAAAGCAATCTTTGGATTAAAGATTACATCAGGATCGATATTTGAGAAGAATGTTACATGATTTCTTCGACTATATACATAGTTCAGCACTTAAGCTTGACTTCCAGTTCAGAATGACCCGAATGTGTTTTCACCACTGTAAGTCATGTATACGAAACCGTCCTCATCTTTGTTGTCCTCATAAATCGTGGACATCATAAGAGCTGCAATGACATGGAACGAAGAAATATCTTAATAAAAATAAATAAATAAACAAAGCATAAAAAGTAATCAATTATAATAATGCTATATCTTCTCACCAGTAGAAGGGAGAACGTTATTGACAAAGATGAATATGGCCTTTTCGGCACCAAGCTTAATCCTCTTTCGGACAACATACACAAACTGCCCAACAGTTAGATCAGCGGGAACCAGATATCTGCATTGATAGTGATTAAACATATCATGATACAAGCGAATTATGCTGTGGAGGGAGGTGGGGAAGAAAGGATGGCGGTGCAGATTACATACATGTGAGTAACAAAACTTTAAGCTCAAGAAAGAGAGTAGGTTAACATCCAAAATTATTATTAACAGTGCTGATAATAATAAGAGTAATATGTTAGCATGTGCAAGTGTCATACAGATGCATCAGTTATCAATCATCACAGTTCATAGTCAACTAATGATCTATATCCTTTCATTGCCACAGTTCATAGAATAAAGTGTGTAAGTAAAGCATTCAAATCCATAAAACAAATGTCAAGCCTGTATGTCAACAACTCAATACACCATTATCTAACAAAAGGGAATAGCAGAGAAACTCAGATCACTTAAAGCTTGTAGACAATCAATAACTACAAATGCATTCATAAACTACAAAAGGCCAGGTATAGAAAAGATAATGAAGGCAACTGACTTCTTCTTGTCAATATCAGGTATGTCACTTCTTTCAGCCTTCTCCACAATAACCTACATGCAAAAAAAGTAGAGACGGTGAAAAGAGAACACTGAACAAGAGAAAAACGTCAATCATCCAAAAAAAGACAATCTTGAAGATCATTGATGAGTACTGGGATTCGATCGGGGTACTTCTCTCTGATACGAGCAGCTTCTGCTTGTCGCCTCTCTGCAATAATTTAAATTAGTATTTTTGGAACATCTACAAAACAAAATAATAGACAATGAGCGAAAGAATAAAAAGTAAGAAAGAGCTTCGTGCATCATTCAACATTAAAATAGCACGGTAGTTTTGCAAGCCTTTAAGCTTTATTGTATGGCCTCAAATGTAACAATTTGAACAGCGCAGCATTGAAGTTACAAGTGCAACTATTTTTTACTTTAAAATCAATAATAAGGAAAGCCCTTTTGTTCTAGTAACAGTATTAAAGAGAATTCAAAATCTGCGATTGTGCTTCAAATATGTAAACTTCAAGAGGCAAATGCATTAAACCAACATATATATGAGAAGAATTTTATACAATTGCATTTCAAGTAAACAATAAATAGCAACTTGTTTGACCTTTTTCTGCTTTCCTAAATATACCATTCCGCGAGTACATAATTTAAACAAAGATTTTATTTTCATTCTACAGTACAGTAATGAGATATCTATCGAGCCAAATTTGTTTTAAAAAAAAAAAGTCCAAACAATCTATAAACAAAAAGGAAAAAAAAAAACACTGATTGTCAATAAATCTAACTTAGCTATAGTGAGTATAGAAGTTTTCCTTCCAACACATGCTGATGAAAAATATAATTTGTACTCATTACTAGCTCAATTTCACATACAATAGGAAATAAACTTCTTGTTTGAAAAAGAGTTTAGTTTTGCACAGGTCTCACAAGCCTTTAGAGAGAGAAAATGTTCATGCAAATATTATCACTGTAACTAAATATATTGTACCCAAATACGCCCCCAAATACGCCATATGAGGCACGAATTCACCTTAATCAATAACGGATCATAGATTGAAAAAAAAAAAAAAAA
>CAIGRO010052285.1:0-18747 GCA_903798355.1 Fraxinus baroniana
ATTACTCTTTAGATTATATCATAGAATCACCAAAGTCTACCCTACGGTGGGTAGAATCGAGATAAAATATATTGAATGATTACTCCAATAAAAGGGAAGTCTTCTCGTTCATTATCCTCTATGAATATCAAGACTTGTTGATTTACACATAAATGCCATGAATTGATTCTTATCAATAAATTCGTTGAATATGAAAAATTCGAATACGTATTTAAAGAACATTAATTTAATTTGTTCAATAAGTTGAAACTTTCTTGGACCAGAAAGATCAATATCATTTTTTTAACTTCTTTGTGCTAATACTTTTCAACTTGTGCTATACATATTGCCTTCAAGAAAAACGATTACGACTTGAGGCTTAATTTTTTCTTGTTTTGACACCTTAATCTGAATTGTCAAAATCATATAATTCATGACGCGTAATAATTCAAAAATAATTTTCAACTATTAGAAAAGTCATTGAGAAACACCTATAAATACATGCAACTTGTACATCAATAACTAACAAACTAGACGCAAAAAAAGTAAAGTATGCAGATTTCAACTAGTATATTCCCATTTTTTCTTTTGGCATTCATTTTAATTTCTGGAGCTTCTGCTGCTCATAACAAAAACGATTTTCTTGAATGCCTTACCCTTCAATATCAAAAATCCAACTCCGAAACTGATTCCATTTACACCCCAAAAAATGCATCATATTCATCTGTTCTTCAATCTTCAATACGCAATCTAAGGCCGGCATCAAACTCTGGCCAGAGACCTTCCGTGATCATTACACCGGAGCATGAATCCGAAATTCAGGCAGCAATTTATTGTTCAAAGAAACAAGGGATTCAGCTAAAAGTGCGAAGTGGTGGACATGATTATGAAGGACTTTCATACATTTCTGAAACTCCTTTTGTCATTGTGGATATGAGAAACCTAAGATCAATATCCATCGACACAGAAAACAACACTGCATGGGTTCAAACAGGTGCAACGCTTGGTGAACTTTATTACACAATTGCTGAAAAAAGCAAGACTCTTGCTTTCACTGCCGGCGTTTGCCCTACGGTAGGTGTTGGAGGGCACTTCAGTGGTGGAGGATATGGCATGATGTCTCGTAAGCATGGCATTGCTGCTGATCACATCATTGATGCCAAATTAATTGATGCTAATGGAAGAATTCATGACCGAAAATCCATGGGAGAAGATCTCTTTTGGGCCATTAGAGGAGGTGGAGGAACCAGTTTCGGGATTGTGGTTGCATTTAAAGTGAAATTAATTGTCATACCCGAAACTGTGACTGTTTTCAATGTCACAAGAACGTTAGAACAAAACGCAACCCAGATAGTACACAGATGGCAATATGTTGCTGACAATATTGATGAAAATCTTCTGTTAAGACTCTTTCTAAGAAGCATCAATTCTTCAGGAAAGAGGACAATAGGAGCATTTTTCACTTCTTTGTACCTTGGTCGGGTTGATGATCTCCTCCCAATAATGCAAGAGAAATTTCCAGAATTAGGTTTGGTGAAAGAAGATTGTACAGAAATGCCGTGGATAGAGTCCACAATCTTTTTTGCAGGTTTTCAGGGCGAATCACTGGATGTTTTGTTGAATAGAACTCAAGATTTCACCCCGTTTTACAAAGGAAAATCCGACTATGTGAAGGAACCAATTCCGGAAAATGGTCTCGAAAGCATTTGGAAATTTCTTAACAGAGAAGACGCAAATAGGGCAGAATTGCAATTCAGTCCATATGGAGGGAGAATAAACGACTTCTCAGAATCGGAAATTCCTTTCCCACATCGAGCAGGCAACATATTCATGATCCATTATGTCGTATCGTGGACTGAAGAAGAGAATGCAGACTCAGGAAGGCATATAAACTGGATCCGGGGGCTTTATAGTTTTATGGCTCGTTATGTTTCAAAATCTCCAAGAGCTGCATATTTCAATTACAGGGATTTGGATATTGGAATGAACAATAATGAGGTTAACACGAGCTATAGACAAGCAAGTGTTTGGGGATTTAAGTATTTCAATAATAATTTTAGAAGATTAGTTCATATCAAGAGTAAGGTGGATCCATCTAATTTCTACAGGAATGAACAAAGTATTCCACCTGTATCGCCATGGTAGAAGAACTATATGTATTGGCTTGTCATTATTTATTTACTGAATAAAAGGAATGTATCATGAATAATAAATCATAAAAAAACACATTTTTTTACGACTAAAGTACCAGTTGATTTTTTTAGACGTCAGCATTGATTGCACCGTAAGCTTGGGTTTCATTATGACATTATGAGTGTGTTTCATTGGCATGAAAAATATCTCCTTAAAAAATAAATGTTTTCCTTATTTTTGGAAAGAAAAAAACCTACTTCACCAAAAGAAAATGTTTTCCTTAAAAACAAGGAAAAGTATGTATATTTTTAACAGTGGAAATAAATAGAAATCAAACACCCCAAAACAATAATTTGGATGGAAAATAATTTTTCATGAAAAATATATGTAATCAAACACACCCTAAATGAACAATGAATTCCACGAAATATATGGACTATAAGATCATTTTCAAAATTCTATTAATAAGTTAGCTGCATTTTATTTTAAATAATCAAACTTTAAAAATAAACTTCAAAACATTGTTTATTTTAACTATTGAAAATGCAATATGGATTTAACTCTCTACATTTGGAGTGTCAAACTAACATTCTATTTATATTTTATCAAGATTGCATTTAATAAATTGGAAGTTTCAGTGCTCCATACTTAAATTATTTATAAATATTATAATGAATATTGGAAGAAGTAAATAAAATGTAAAAGTAAAGAGGTTGTGGTTACTTCAATTTCGAGTATACAGAGTTCAAAATTATACACGAACAACTTGTTACGTGTGGAATTTTTTAAAAAAAATTATAAAGGTATCAATTTTTTTTTTTTTTTTTTGATGACTATGGTTAAATTAAATATCACTTACTTGATGACATACAATTTCGACATATTTATCTTGCAGTCGAAAATGAGCGTCTTCCAAGTCATTCAAGCACATTAATGCTCCAAAATGTCTTCTTTCAGTCGGTTCCTAGCTGCAGAGAGAACCCTCCTACTTGCACTAAAAGCATACTCCGAAACTACAGTGCTAACCGGAAATGTTAGTAGATCTTTTGCCATAGCAAAAACCATTGGCCATCAGCATTCGTACCTTCATGATCAAAATTTTATTACTTCTCCTTAACTTTTTAAAATTGTTTTGTTATTAGGCATATTATGATTATAGTAATCAATTAATTCAGCAGGCAACGCATTTGGACTTGCCTCCGATGTTTGATTACATGAGGTAGACAAATGCCATAGCAAAAACCATTGGCCATCAGCATTCGTACCTTCATGATCAAAATTTTATTACTTCTCCTTAACTTTTTAAAATTGTTTTGTTATTAGGCATATTATGATTAAAGTAATCAATTAATTCAGCAGGCAATGCATTTTAACTCGCTCGACGTTTGAGTACATACAGTGGAAGACAAACTACTACTAGTACTAGAGGAACCACATGCAATTGTAGTTGAATCATATCTATCAGTGGGAGGAGTAGGTGTAAAGTTGGAGGGTACCCGATTAATATGTGTAACCATTCGTTCAGCATATACTTCATACATTTCACATAAAGTTTGTTCCAAATTTTTATAAGTGATAGGTACATTAAATGTTAAAGCTCTTGAAATTTGATCAATTACAAATTTAGTATCCCATAAATTATATCGAGGGTCTATGTGCATGCTAACAGAAATTACATAGGCAAGTCTTCCCAATATTTTCTAAACTTTAATTTCTTGGAATATATATAATTGAACTAAAATCGGAGTTATTTTTGTACTTATGAAAAGTCATAGCAATTATATAAAGACGTTCAAGGACCATATAACTAGTGGGATAATAAACACCAGACAAAATATTTGTAGAATCATAAAAACTTATAATAAGTGTGTTTTACACACTTAATCTAAGCCACAAACATGGATAATTGTTAATAAATATGCGAAATATAGCTTAATTCGATATAATTTGTGTTTTACAGGACAACAATGATGAATACGGTGGAAATTACGAGAAAAAACAAAAAATAACTAAAATGAAGCGAAATCAAAGTTTTAGGACTCAAGTGAAAATACTAAAAAGTTGTTTCGATCTCACGATAAATATTTGAGAGTGTTAGGCATCAACTGGATGAGGAAATCAGCCAAATGGATGAAATATAGTCGAAATATTATCACATACCAACTTCTAGTCAAAAAGGTTATACTTCGAACATTTAGTCTTAGTTTTAGATCTATTTTTGGCATAGAAGAAGTTCGAATTTGAAATTTCATATTTCAAGAAGATTTGTAGCCATTTGAGTTAAATTTTCAGAACATTCTGAATCATCCCAATCAGATATCGGGAGAGAAAGATATGATCACTGAATACTGTCCGGTGGGAAAAATGTATAACTATGCGGCCGCATACTTATAAATCCATGCGACCGCATAGTGCATTCCAGGGCCAAAATTGATGGTTGAACTTCCTTCTATGTGACCGCATATAAATGCACTATGCAACCGCATAGTAAACTTTTGGCGAGATTCTGTTTTCTTTTCCTGAAACTCTACTTTGGTAACAAGATTTTGAACATCTATATAACCCCTAAGGTCATAAAAAATGAGGAAGGAGAGTTTTATGAAGGTTTTTAGAGAGAAAAAGAGGCAAGAACAAGGAGAACAACCCCACGACACGAAGATTTAACTCAATAATCAATTTGGTGATGTCGTGATTCACTTATTTTTCTTATTTTCTTCTCTCCACCATGACACACTAGATTAATTATGTATTAGGGAACGATGAACTTTGTATTATGATTTTTAATTCTTAGTTTTACATTTTTGACATCAAAAATATGTTTTGAAATATTTGAATGATTTATATAATCTTATTTTCTCCATGATTATAGTGCACGATAATTATGTGAATTTGGTGATTTATTTCATGCATTCGAAAGAACAGAAATAAATTCAACATATATAAATCATCATAGGGTTCGATAGGAGATAGAAATATACCGCTATGTCTTATGTAAATCTTTAAGTGTTCATAAAAAATTCATGCATTCTTGTATATTTGCATCCATCATAGAAATATAGTTGAGTCATATATGAGAATAGATTTAACCGAGAGAAACTGTTGAATAATTTAGAAACATTGATTTGTCAATATTACAATCGTGTGTCGAGATGTGAAAGTAGGGTTAAAAAGATTAATACTTGAGAATTCGTGAGTCTAGTACATTTATCAGATATTAAAAAACACATCAAATCATATTCATCGCCAATTTGCATTTAGTTAGTTAATTCATTCATACTTCCATACATATCATTAATTCACTTATAATTTCATCAACACAAACACTTTCCTCTAATTGTTTCGGTTAAGGTCACTATAATTAGAATTAGAACTAATAAATCCATGTGGGAACGATACTTGAACTCAAAAATTCATTTTATTACTTGTTAATGATCCGTACACTTACAGTGATTTTAATTCGATATATTTTCGTGAACAAATTGTCAAAAAAAAATTAATTTTAAAAGCTAAACTCCAATCAGACTCATTCAAAATAGTATCGTCTTCATCTCTAATATGCCTATTGTTATAAAATTCAGTTATTAAATGTTCAAAACATTCACATGATTTTAATAATAAGTAAGTGGAGTTCCATCTATACCCTACGTCACTAATAAATGTTTTCGTATGTATCACCCCAGTTTACGCACAAAATTCCTCGAATGCTTGTTTTTTACTAGGTCAAATTGATATATATACTAGTGCATTCCTAATTCGTTGAATTTCATCATTAATGTGTTTTAAACCATCTTGTACTATTAATTTAAAAATATGACATACACATCGAATATGAAACAAATAACCACTGAAATCGGGTTGCAGTACTCTGTACAATTTATCGATAACTACTTTATTTACACTAACGTTGTTGAACGTAGAATGAATTTTATTCTCGCAACGATATTCTTTAAAAATATTCATAATAGCATTAAATATGTTGTTAACATTGTGAGGGAACTAAATAATTTTAAAAGTTATAATTTTTTTATTCATACACCAAAGTGGGTCTATGTAGTGTGCAGTTGTAGCTATATAATTTCTTTTATTAACCCCTTCCCATATATCTGAATTTAAACATATAACACCCCCATATTTTTGTAAATCGGCAATCAATTGTTGAATTAAGGAAATATTCTATTATGTTAGAACGAAGAGTATTTAGACTTACTCCAACGTACCTCGATTGAAGATATTCTTTCACGTAGGAGACGAAATGTTGGTTGTCCGCTATTACTAGAGGCAACTTGGGTGCGGCAATGAACTTCTCCTCTAAATACATCCACATAAAAAGTGGCGTAGTAATACCTTCGATACTTGGACTACCAAATTGTAGTTGCATTTGACCAGCTGGAAAAAGCCTATATTTGGCCGCACATATTTTGTAGTGACGGTTGAGGTGAGTTGTTCCAATACCTTTTTGTCATGCCAATCATTGTTGACAGTATTTACATACGGCTTTGGATTCTAGAACTCCATCGACCACACGACCAGTTTGAACCCATTTAAAATGGTCCCAACATTTTGCTTACTTTTTTCCCTTTTTCTTTCCACTTGATCGGGAATATCTAATACAGGTTCATCATCCTGTTCCGCTCTAAAACATCAATGTCGTCCAAATCAATTGGATTACTACTTCCATGAGGATGGAAATTCGAAATATTTTCTGGAATAGGTAATTCATTTAGACCGACGAATTCATTCCAAAATTGACTGTGAGGTGAAACAGTCACTAAGCTCACATTTTTTAATAGGCGAGCCATGAGCTAAGTCGGCTCGTGGCTTTCCTATTAAACGACCCACGAGCTTGACGAGCGCAGGCTCGGCTTGAGTTCATCTTTTGACAAGGCCTAGCAACTCTTGCCTCTTTTAAAACCCAATTTCTAAACATACTTGCTTTCTTATCATACTTGCCTCTTTTAAAACCCAATTTCTAAACATTGTATTAAACTTGATGTACCATTTCCTGGGAGCTTGTTTCAGCCCATACAAAGATTTTTTCAGCAAACAAACTTTTTCAGTTTTGGATTTTTCCTCAAATCCCATTGGCTGACTCATATATATAGTTTCATTCAAGTCACCATTAAGAATAGCTATTTTGACATCAAGCTGATCCAATTCCCAATTAAAATGTGTAGTCAAAGCTGACATAATTCTGATTGAAGTATATTTTGCTACAGGTGCAAAAATTTCATTGTAGTCAACTCCTTCCTTTTGAGTAAAACCCTTGACAACTAATCTAGCTTTATACCTCTTATTTTTAGAATCAGAATCCCCTTGTTTTATCTTATAAATCCACTTGTAGTCAACAACCTTTTGATTTTTAGGTCTATCAACCAAAACCCAAGTTTTATTTTTGATAAGAGACTCTATTTCTTCATACATAGCCTCTTTCCACAGTTTAGAGTCAGGGCAGTTAACAACATTATCAAAAGATACAGGTTCAGAGTTCACAGAGTCAAGAGTAGAAAATAACAAAATCATCATTCTTAAATCTAGTTGAAGGTCTTATTTCTCTCCTGTCTCTATCTCTGGTTAACTGGTAATTAGCAAGAGAAGATTCATAGGATTCAAGCACAAAATCAGATTCAGTAGGATCAGAGTGATGGTCAGATTGAGTATACTGCACCTCAATGAAATCATCTTGAGTAACAGCATTTTTAGATTCATTTTCCAAACAATTTTCTTCACAGATGTAGATTCAGGAGCTTTTTGATTTGATGATCATAACAAAGCATGTCATCTTCATTAAAAATGACATTTCTACTAACAATGACTTTAAAACCATTTTGGCACTTGACCCAAAGTTTGTACCCTTTAACATCTTCCCCATATCCTAGAAAAACACATTTTAGAGATTTGGGTTCAAACTTACCCTCATTTTGGTGTTAGTAAGTAGTCCAGCCAAAAACATTTAAAATGGTATAATCAGGTATTTTCCCAGACCACAATTTTTCAGGGACTTGAAAATTAATGGCACTAGAAGGACTTCTATTAATAAGGTAGGTTACGGTTTTTAGGGCTTTTCTCCAAACAAAACTTAGGAAGACCAGAACTGTAAAGCATACATTTTACTTTTTCTAAAAGATATCTATTCATTCTCTCAGCAACTCCAATTTGTTGAGGTGTGTATGTTACAGTTCTACGTCTTAATATTCCAGATTCTTTACAAAATGAATCAAATTCAGAGTTACAAAACTCAAGACCATTATTAGTCCTTAGTGCTTTGATTTTCTTATTTGTTTGGTTTTCAATCAACAGATTCCATTGTTTATAAACTTTAAAAGTATCACATTTGTGTTTTAACAGAAAGGTCTAGATTTTCCTTGAGAAATCATCAACTATGAATAAATAAAATCTGAATCCACTTAGAGTATTTACAGATGCTGGACCCCAAAGATCAATATGTAGATACTTCAAAATTGAAGAGGATTTATGTATTCCAGTTTAAAAAGGTAACCTTTTCTATTTTCCTAAAATGCAATTTTCACAAAAATCTAACTTTTGATTTTATCTTTACCAAAACATCACAATTTGTTTAAAAGGGTAAGTCCCTTTTCAGAAATGTGGCCAAGTCTCTTATGCCAAATTAGAGTCTTATTAGATTTAGAGTTTAAGGCTGCAGAACAGTGATGAATAATAGGATCAGCAGATACAGTGTAGATCCCATTCAGTTTCAGAGAAGATATGACAATATTGTTCCCTTGTTAAAGTCTTAGTAGACCTTTATGAATCATTATATTATATTTGTCATCCAATTGACCCAAAGAAATCATATTTCTTTTAAGCTCAAGAACATATCTGCACTTATCAAGTTCAAGAGTGTAGTTATTCATTAGCACCTTGATCTTTCTAATTCCCTTTATTAGACAACTCATGTCATTTCCCATTTTAATTTGTCATTCACAAAGTTCAACAAATTCAGAAAAACATTTTTTATTGGGGCACATATGGAAAGTGCATCCAGAGTCAATGACCCATTATTTTGGGTCTCTTTTAGTGATATTAACAAGGACAACTCTTTGAATTTCAGAATCATTCTTGTAGATCAAGGCTGCAGACCCTTCTTGATTATTCTTATCTTTCATATAAGAGATTTTCTTAAAATAATCTTTGATTAAATGGCCTGCTTTCCCACAGTAATAACATTTCCTGGTTTGATTCTTGGATTTCACATGATTTTTGTTCTTTTCTTTGAATCTGAAATGCTGAGACTTAGTTTTCTTTTGAGGATTGAAGTTGAAGGTAGGTGGTTTCCTATTAGGATTCCACTTCTCCTTTATGTAATAAATTCGTTAGCACGTAGTAATAAACATTGTAAGGTTCGATAGATGATATAGATATACTTCTATGCTTTTGTATGGTTCATAATGATGTTCTAGTTCATTAATGCATTTACCATGTTCATTCTTTTCATCGAGAGGTGGAAGGTCCCATGAGGGGAATATATTTAATTGCTATCGAGAGATGCTTTTAAATATATTTGGAATTTTGACCAACTCGCATGATAACAAATTGTCAATTTAATTGTTAAACTAAAAATGGATGAACAAGGGAGATTCTAGATCTTAGCAATGCATATAAAAAATTTGATTATCTCTTACTTTAATTTCTAGTACGTAATAATTTAGACATAGATTTATTACAAGTTATTATTGCTATTCGATTAAGGTTATCTTAATTTAAACTCAATAAAACATGTAGTTCTCGTGGATTCGACACTTTACACACTACTATATTACTTGATGACGACCCTGTTCACTTACGGGTTTTCAAACGGTCAACTTATATTGCATAATCTTTTTTACTTCTTCTTATAGGAAATGCTAATTGTTTAGCTTGCAAAACCATCATATTCATCAAATTTTCTCATTACTCTCTTAGTACTTAATTTATGAAAATTATTCACTAAAATGGAGAAATATTTTCAGAAGATTTTTTAACTTAAATTGCATTTGATTTTCTCCATCTTCTCATTAAAAAAATATGATTGATTGAATCTAATTTTTTATTATTATATTCATCAAATTTTTTTATCTAAAACTTGAGCTATCATTTATTACTATTCATCAAAGTGTTAGTCTCTCTTATTACTTAACTTGTTTGTATTATTTATGAAAAGAAGAATTACATTGTAAAATCACTTTGATAAAAGTGTGGGTCATATTGATGTCCCGTAAAGATCAACATTGTACAAGGATCGGTGCTCCTTATTGTAAGTCACCATTTGGATCATATTGGGGTCTCGTAAAACTCAATAGTGTGGGTCATAGTGAGGTCCCGTGAAATCTCAATAATAGGTCATGTTGATGTCCCATAAATCTCAACATTATATAAGGATCGGTGATACTTGTTTGTAAGTCACCAAAAGCATTGCAAGGGATTGGATTGCACCATAAATCAATCAATATAGTGAAAAAATCTTGCTCGTGCCGGAGAGTTTGATAACAGAGAACGTAGATCATTGCTTTGGATCGAACCTCTACAACTATATTGTTTGCATCCTCTCTCCTTTTTACTTATCGCTTTTATATTTATTCTTATTATTTAAATTAATATATTTAGTCTTTACTTGCTTGAATTTAGATTAATTCTTCAAAAAAAAAAATTAAAAACTAGTTAACCTCCTATTGGTTAGTTATTTTTGGGCTATCAAGTGGTATGTGAGCAAGGTGCTCATTTCAAATTAAGATTCTACGATCTTTAGCAATAGCTAACCACATTTTTCAAAATTTTGAGGGGCATTGTACAAATCGTCCTCCTTTCTTTGATGGTAATCATTATAATTATTGGAAGGTTAGAATGATGATATATATTCAACCAAAGGATTATAATACCTAGGAAGTTATTGAATTTGATCCATATGTACCTAAAAATGTTATTAAAGAGGATGGTAAACCGGATCAAATAATTTTTAAACTTGGTGACGAATATAATGAAGTGGATAAAAGAAAATTGTCTTTAAATGTTAGAGTAAAAAATCTACCATGCATCAGATAGAAATGAATTTAATCGTATTAGTACATTTGATTCCGCTTATGATATTTGACATGTTTTAAAAACTAATCATGTTGGAACTAGCAAAGTGAAAGAAACTAAGATAAATCTCTTAATTAAAGTTTTTTGAATTTTTTTTATGAAAGATAATGAACCGATTGTTGACACGATTACTCGTTTTACCGATATTGTTAATGGCCCCGAATGCTCTGATTGAAAATTCATTAACAGTGAACTTGTGAGTAAATTGCTTAGGTCATTTTCAGAAGAATGGAGTCCATTGAGAATGTTGATAGAAAACAACAACTCATATCCAATGGAAGAGCACTATAGAACATTAATGACATATGAGCTAAATCGCACTGAGACAAAGGAGAAAACAATAAAAAGTGAATAAGAAGAAAGACGTCAGATTGTTTTAAAATTCATAGTTGATGGAAGCACTTCAAGCGAAAATTTGAATGATGTTGAACTTGATGATCTAATTCTTCTTGTTAAGAAATAGAAATGTTTTCATCTTCGATTCCAAAGGAAATAAGAAAATAGAAAATAAAAGAATAGATTTGTCAAAAAGAAAGCACTCCAAGAAATATGGGATGAAAGTGGCGATAATGACCATAAAGAAGATGAAAGTAAAGGTGAAATTGCCAACATGTGCTTCATGGCTATTGAAAAATGAGGTAAATTCGAATAAAAATGTTCATATAATGAATTATCTTCTTCTTATGATGAAATTCTGGAAAAAAAATTGAAAAACTTGCTTTAAATTATTCCATTCTTCAAAATAAGAACTTTTTTATTGGAAAATGATGTAAAGAA
This sequence comes from Fraxinus baroniana, assembly GCA_903798355.1. NCBI lineage: Eukaryota > Viridiplantae > Streptophyta > Magnoliopsida > Lamiales > Oleaceae > Fraxinus > Fraxinus baroniana. The sequence goes on from CAIGRO010052285.1 coordinate 11,965, forward strand.
ACTCTTGAAAATTCAAAATGATTTTGAAAAAGGAAAAGCCGACTAGGATTATTTAATTAAGAAGAATTCCTCTTTACAAGAAAATATTTTAGATCTGACTCAAATTGTTCACAAATTTATTCAAGACAAGAAAATTTTTGATTTAATGCATGTGAACCAAAATGTGTTTTTGATAAAGGAGGAATTAGATACAAACAATTTTTAAAACAAGAGTCTCTTGAAAATTTCTTTGTTAAAACTTCTATTTCTCCCATTTCAAATGTCACATATAATTTTTGCAAAAAAATAAAATAAAAATGGACATGTGAATTTTAATTGTTTAATCAAAAAGAGATTTCACTTTGAAAGCAAATACAAGTGGATTCCAAAGTCTACAAATACTAACAATTAAGGACCTAAGGTTGTATGGTTACCAAAGACATAAAATTGAATTATTTTTGTAGGTACCAATGAAAATAAAGAGCAAATGGACCTTGGATAATAGATGCTCAAAGCACATGACGAGAGATCAAGACTTATTCTGAAGTTTCGAAATGAAGGATGGTGGTTATGATACTTTTGTAGATAATGTCAAAGGAAAAATCTTTGACATTGAAATCATGGGTAATATTCATCTCCCTTTATTAAAAATGTTCTCTTAGTAGATAATTTAAACGTAATCTATAAAGTTTTAGTTAATTGTGTTATGAATGTTATCGTATAAAATTTGATTTTTATCAAGTTCTTTATTGAGGATACTAAATCAAAAGAAGGTGATGTTTATGAGTAAGGATGATTATGACATAAACACTAACGTTTGAATGCAGAGAAAAATGTTTATCAAGTTTAAAATATGATACTTGGATACAGTACGGAAGATCTTGTTATGTTAGCATAAAATTTTCAAAAATTATTTTGTTCACGGTTTGTCAAATTTGAAATTTGAGAAAGATAAAATTTATGATACGTGGAAAACAAGTAAATGGTTCCTTTAAATTAAAACAACATTCTTCAACTACAAAATCTTTTTAACTTCTCCACATGAATATTTTTGGATCATCTAGAATCACAAGCCTAAATGGTAAATAGTATGCTTTCGTCATTATTGATGACTTTTATAGATTCACTTAAATCCCATTTTTTAACCTAAAAAATGAAGTTTTGAATGTACTTCAACATTTTTGTAAAAATGTTCAAAACAGAAAGGGACACACTATTACTACTATTAGGAGTGAACATAATTTCTCGACTACTAGCACTTCTCAATAAAATTAGAGATGGGAAAAAAAACTCGAAAAATTCGATACCCTCGGAACCGTGCTTTGAACAGGGTGAGGATTACCCGCTTAATTGGGTATTCGAATTATGGTCGAGGATGGGGAGGGTAACTTTGTCCTGGGACGTGTACGGATAATGGGTACCCCACACTGCCTCATTTTATTTTTAATTTTTTTAGAACTGAATACTTGAAATAGAAAACTCCACGAAATTTCATTAATTTTAATAGAAACTAGCGACTAAGATTATATAAAAAATATGACAAATAATAAAAGCCTTAGAATATTTGAATATTTAACTTATAAAAATAATATACAATTAAAAAATATATTATTATCTCACTTTAATAAATTGGGGCAATAAAATGAATATCAATAATAATAATAAACGGGATGGTAAATAAGGTAAGGGCCATGCTTTAAATGGGTAATGGGGCGAGAATGAAATAGGAAATTGCGTGATGGGGCGGGGGGCTAGGGAGGTTGCCCCGACCCCGACCCGCTCTATTGGCATCCCTAAATAAAACGGTGTAGGCAAAAGAAAGAATGGCACATTGTAATAAATAGCTCGAACTATGAAAATAATTTACCACAATATTTCTTAGCTTGAGCCATTAACACCGTTTGCTATATTGCAAATATAACTTTTGGTGAGCCAAATGAAAACAAAAACTCCATAAGAACTTTTAAAAAATAGTGTTATCAATATCGATTACTTAAAATTATTTGGTTGCAAATGCTTTATCGTATACCCTAAAGAAAACTTTGGAATACTTGATTCACAGTTTGATATTGAAATTTTTCATTGTTATTCATCTAAGAGCAAAGCTTATCGAGTTTTCAACAAAAGAACTTTCGTTATTGAAAAATCCATGTATGTAACATTTGATGAAACTAATCCTCAATCAAGAGAAATGTATTGAACTTGTTATAGGTTTGGAGATTCCTTTTGTGCAAATAAAATTCAAAATAAAAAAAAAGGAACATCCTAAAGTTGTTGAAGATCACATGAGGAAGAAACTAATGTGCAACAAGATGAAGAAAAACCTTCTGAAGTATAAAGCAATCAATATCTTTCTAACTAATGGAGTCAACAAAGTACATCATGAAATGATCAATAAGTTTGAAATGGAAGAGTTGAAATCAATGAACACTCCAATAAGCTCATCAATCAAACTTGACAAAGATGATCAAGATACTTCCATAAACATAACAAAATATCGATGTATGATCGGATCTCTACTTTACATAATCGCAAGTAGACTCGATATTATGTTTAGTGTGTGATTATCTGCTATATTTCAACCCAATATTCAAGAATCACACTTTAGTACTATAAAATGAATTTTAGATATCTTAGTTACATTAAGATATTACATCTATGATATTCTAATGGCACCCAAAAGTGGGCTGTAGTATTAGAATTTGTGAATAAGGAAATCAATTGGTTGATATTCTCACTAAACCTCTAATAGTTGATAGATTTTCGTATATTTAAAGAGGTTTGAAATTTTTATCAAGATTCACAATACCTTTGATTCTATCAATGAATTCATTAGCTTCAACAAATTTAAACTTTCTTTCACTGTATCCTTTGGAAGCAAACCAGTTAATAGATTGGTTTCTTTCTCTCCAATTGTGAGTAATTTTATTCTCCATCTTCTCCAAAAACCAGCAAATGGATTGCAAAATATATTGAACACCCCGTGGTCTATTATTTTGTTTAATCAATGTCAGTGATGCCTTTGAATCTGTCTCTACCCATACCTTCCTAATTCCATGAGTCCAGCACAGTTGCAGCCCTGTCTCTATAGCTCTTAGTTCAGCTTCCATGATAGAGCATTCTCCATAGTAATCATAAAATCCCCATGTGAAGGCATCATGTACTTAATTGAGGATGAATATATTACTATTTTCTATGATTGATTTAAAGTCTTGATCTTATATATCATACTATTCATTTCATATGTGTTACTTTTTGCTTATACTAAAAAGAAAAATTGAGTAAGATAGATTTGCAAAGCATTGAATGGGATAATCTTTTATAGTTTCATATGGTCGTATTTTTATTTTAAATGCCATATTTTTTTTTTATGACAAAAGGAAGAAAATATATGAGATGATATTCTTGATGAGAATGTGATGATAGATGGATTTTATCAAAATGCTTGCATTAATAAACATATACTTTAAAATGAAAGGCAATTGGTTTGTAAAAGATAGGGGGAATATATGGATTGCATGCAAAATTTATAATGTATATTAATTTATTAATATGATATCAATTGTTCAATCTTACCTTGCAAATCATATTATTTATCATAATAAAAAAGAGGAAAATTGTTGACTTATGGTTGATTTCATCCTTAATGTTTTGATAATAACAAACAAAATTAATATTATTTTTAACAATTGATTTTGAGTTATGATAATTCAATGTTAAAATCAATCAAGTATTGTCAAAGTCAACAAATAATAAATCGAACTTGAAATGAAGATCAAAATCGAAGTTAAGAATTCAAGTCAAATCATTCGAGATGAGAGTATAAAAACAAACATGAAGAAAAAGCAAGATCAAGAGCATGAGAGACGACATCAAAGAAAAATCAAGATGAGAACTTTAAGAGGCAAACTTCGAAATAAGATAAAAAAAAAAAAAAAAACTAGACTTCTTAAGTTCAAATATAAAGATACTAATACTTTGATATTTAACAATGAATGATAAAAGCTCTAAAATCGTTTTATACACGAAAAGATTATTTTATAAAAATACTTGCATAGAAAATCATTTTTCAAAGAGGTAAGTATTTCAATTTGATATTTAAACTTTTTACAATGTTACTTCTTAAAATCATACTTTTTTTAAAAGAAAAAAGTCCAAAGTCGAAGTTAACACGAATGTTCAGTTGACCATGCAGACGTCCGGTTGGCCCATTGGTCATTTTTTTTAACCGTTTTGATTTTTGACATACAACGGCTGGTTGGGTCGTCCGGTTCAAGAAACATATGCCCAGATGGGTTGTCCGATTTGCCAGAACTTTGGGCGTTTTGATTGCTATAAATATCACTTCACTTTGCATTCATAAAACAGGTAGAAGAGAGCTTTCTTGTGGAATATATTTATAAAATATTTTTTTTAAAATTACATTTTTACTTTCATTTCATTTATTTTTTATAATAAGAACTTTAATTATTGAATCAAACTTCTAAAACTATTTCTCTTATCATAGTTTTTCATTTCTTTTTGTGTTTAACCTATTTATATAAATTTTAAAAGAGAGATATTTTTTTAAGAAGATTTTTGTACTTACATTGCATAATCTTTTCTATTTCTTCATATAGAAAATTTTGATTGATTGAATCAAACTTGTGAAATCATCACATTCATCAAAGTTTCTCATTGCTCTCTTAGTAATTAATTTATTACAATTATTCATTAGAAGGAAGAAATATTTTCAGAAAATTTTTGAACTTAAATTGCATTTGATTTTTCTTCATCTTCTCATTGAAAAACTATGATTGATTGAATCTATTTTTTTATTATCATATTCATCAAAAAAAATTATCTAACACTTGAGTTATCATTTATTAGTATCCATCGAAGTGTTAGTCCCTCTTACTACTTAACTTGTTTGTATTATTTATTAAGATAAGAATTTCATTATAAAATCACTTTGATAAAGTGTGGCCGTCTGATGTCCCGTAAAGATCAACATTGTATAAGGATTAGCGCTTCTTGTTGAAAATCACCATGTGGGTCATATTAAGATCTCGTAAAACTCAATAGTATAGGTCGTATTGAGGTCCCATAAAATTCAACTAATTCTCTTATTCTTGTTCCCTACGTGGATTTTTATTGGAGCCTGGGCAATGGGACAACTGTAAATTACAGATTGTGATTGTTCATGTTTAAGATAAGCAAAGAAATTTACAAAATTCAACAAATGTATAATTTCTACCTATACACAAAGTGGATTCTTGGTGGGAAATAACATTATTTTAATTTTCCTTTGTGCATAAAGCCCGTTTGAGCCACATTTTTTTTCTAATATTACTTTTTATACTGACAATAGGTAGTGTAGTTGTAATTTATTCAAACTTTCTATCTCTTGTGTGGGGTCCATAACGGCTATATTTTTCATTCTCATTCTCATTATAATGTGGCTCAAACGGGCTGTATATATTAAATTCTTGAAATATAACGTTATGTTTGCTTCATTACTACATGTTTGTGTCCTGTTTTAATTTGATATTTTATTGAGTAAATTATGATATGTGGTTTGCTATTTTACTACGGTATCGTTATCAAGTAATAAGTTAAATAAAGAATAAAGTACCATTCCATGATGAGCTTTTTAAAACTTAATAAGATAGAAAAAAATATTTGCTGAACCTAAAATATAATTTGTAGATCTTATAAAATATGATCATCATCTTCTAATGCCTCGATAAACATTATCCCTAATAATCACATACTTGAAATATTGTAAAGTTGACTTAAATGAGTGTAAAAATAGTATGAAAGACACAAGTAAGATTTCATATTTAGATCGAAAATATAAAGTCATGACATATTTTTACGTACTTAACATGATCAATCATTTCTAGAGCAAGATCAATTCAATCGATTAGATAAAAACTTATATAGCCTTACAAATTAATATGGGTTCATCTCCGTCTCATATTAAAAATCCTAAGCCCGTAGCAACATCAAATTTTGCACATTCTTGTGAAGATATAGATTAAGTTGTCAACTTTAAAATTCATAAAATGTCTTACCATAACTTTTGTTCATGATTTTCCATTAACGTTGAAATATGTAGAATCAAACTTCATTCTTTAATATGCGTACACTTGAAATTGGAAAAATTGCACATGTGCTAGCAAAATAGTCACTTATTTCCAACTTTCTATTAGTTTCTTTTGACCTAGGATTTAAAAGAATACTTTAACTTTGTAGAACAAAAGACTAGAAAATCAATTGGATCCAATATAGGGATGGGGAATCGGCCATTGCATCTCTATTACAAACAGGGAATAATTTATTTCTTCATTATGATAATGTAAATATGTAACTCTCATTTCCCTTAATGTAAGTATTAACAATAATATAAATATATATTTAGTTAGTACAACATTATTACCTTTTAAGTTTTACTGTAAATCATTTAAAGTAAGCTCTTAGAAGCCCTAAGATTGTCTAGAAAAATATCTTATGAGGTTGCATTACAAGCAGTTAAATTACTATCTGACCTTCTTCCCGTGAGGTTGCATTACAAGCAGTCAAATCACAAGAAACACAGAACAAATATTGCATTCTCGCTCCATTCGAATTTTTGCTCACTCACGGGAACTAAAATTTGCTCCAGCACAGTCTTAGGAATCCACGCTTAACTTTTGATATGAAACCTTTGTCCACTACACCAAAAAAGGGCTTATGCAGCATTTTTCTAAGTGTTGCGAAGGTCAGTGTTACCGTTGAGGGAAGACTTTTTGCAGCGTTTTTTAAACGTTGCTGCGGTAGACC